>CM021101.1:66537508-66731248 GCA_007115665.2 Sequoiadendron giganteum | reverse complement strand
CTCTAATTATCTCTACCTACCTATCCCTCTATAGCCCATTCTCTCTTTCTCCCTCTCTCCATCCTTCCCTCTCTCAATCTATCCACCTTCCTTCTTATCTCTCTAACTTCTCCCTCTCTTCCTCTCTCTCCTTCCCTCTCTACTCTATATCTATCTCAACTCTCACTACCTACATATATATCCCTCCCTCATCTCTCTCTCTCTCTCTCTCTCTCTCTCTCCTACCCCCTCTCCCTCTCTCAAGATTCTATCTCTCTCCCCTCTACCCTTAACCCTTAAATCCCTCTACCCTCTACCATAAACCCTCTACCCTCTATCTCTCTCCCTCTCCCTCTCTCTATTTCTCTCTCTCTATCTCATGTATATCCATCCTATTTGTCCCTCTATACCTATTTATCTCTCCCTCCTTGCCTCCTCTCTCTCAATATCTCTACTTTCTTTCCCTCTCTACTGCTCTCCTCTCTACCCTTAACCCTAAACCCTAAACAATTAAAACCCTGTACCCTATACCCTCTATCTCTCTCCCACTCTCTCTCCCTCTCTCTCTCTCAATTCTCTCCCTCCTACCCCCTATCCCTCTCTCAAGTCTCTCTCATTCACTCACTCCTATGTCTCTCCCCTATACCCTTATCCCTCAACCCTTAACCATCTACCCTTAACCCTCTACCCTCTATCTCTCTCCCACTCCCTCCCTCTCTCTCTCTCAAGACTCTCCCTCCTACCCCTACCCCTCTTTCATGCCTCTCTCTATCTCACTCACTCACTCACTCCATCTATCTCTCTCCTCTCTCCCCTTAACCCTAAACCCTAAAACCTTAACCCTTAAACCCTCTACCCTTTACCCTTGACCATATAACCTCTATCTCTCTCCTACTTCATCCCTCTCTCTCTCAAGACTCTCCCTCCATCCCACCTTCTCTTCCCTAATCCCTCAACCCTATACCCTCAACCCTTAAAACCTTGAACACTCAACCCTATACCCTAAACCATCAACCCTTAAATCCTAAACCTCTAAACCCTCTACCCTCTACCCTCAACCCAATACCCTCAACCCTTAAACCCTTAAACCCAATTAAAATTTCTACCCTAATCCCTCAACCCTTAACCCTTAAACCATCATCCCTCAACCCTCTACCTTCAATCCTAAACCCTTAACCCTAAAACCTCAACCCCTATACCTTGTACCCTATATGTTGGACCTTGAACCCTAATCCATCAACCCTATACCCTCAACCCTCAACCCTTAAACCCTAAACCATTAAACCCTCAACCCTCAATTCTCAACCCTCAACCCTCAACCCTTAATCCCTTAATCCTCAAACCTTAAACCCTAAACCCTGAACCCTTATACCCTCTACCTTATACATTAGAACCTCAAAATTAATCCTTCAACCATATACCCTTAAACCTATACCCTAAACCCTCTACCCTCAACCCTAAACCCTTAAACCTTCTACCCTCTACCCTCTACCCTCTACCCTCTACCCTCTACCCTCTACCCTCTACCCTCTACCCTCTACCTAATACTCTAAACCATCAATCCTATACCCTCATTTCTGAACCCTCGTATATCTCTATCCCTCTCTCCTCTTCTCTCCTCTCTATCTCACTTCTCCCTCCATCTCTCCCTCCATCTCTCCCTCCCTCTCTACCCTAATCCCTCAACCCTATACCCTCAACCCTCAAACCCTTAAACACTCAACCCTCACCCCAATACCCTCTACCCTAAACCCAATACCCTCTACCATAAACCATATACCCTCAACCCTTAAACCCTTAAACCCAAGTAAACTCTATACTCTTAATTCGTCAACCCTTAATCCATCGACCGTTAAACCCTCTACCCTCTACCCTATACCCTCTACCCTCTACCCTCTACCCTCTACCCTCTACCATCAACCCTCAACCCTCAACCCTCAACCCTCAACCCTTAAACCCTCTACACTCTACCCTCTACCCTATAAATTAAACCCTCAACCCTCAATTCTCAACCCTTGACCCTTAATACCTCAACCCTAGGTAGGTAGTGGAACATAGGTGAGATACAAAATGATGAAGGGAGAGGTAGGTAAAAAAATGGATAGGAGAGATAAATATAGGTAGAGAGGGTAGGAGATTTAGAGAGAGGAGAGATAGAGATAATTAGAGAGGGGAGGGAGGGACAATTAGGGAGGAGATAGTGTTGTGTGTGTGTGAGAGAGAGAGAGAGAGAGGAGACGCAGTTGAGATATAGAGTGATGGATGGAGAAGTGGGTAAAGATAAATATAGAGGGAAGGAGATGTAGAGAGAGATGATAGATAGAGAGAAGTGGAGAGTGGAGGGATGGTGGGAGAGGAAATTAGGAGATAGAGGTAAGTGTGTGTGAGAGGGAGAGAGAGTGAGAGGAGAGAAAATGAGGGCACAGAGGAAGGGGGAGAGAGAGAAATAGATTAGAGAGGGAAGGGGGGAGAGATATAGATTAGAGAGGGAAGGAGAGAGTAAGAGAGAAAAATGGGTGAGGGATAGAGTGGTAGGTAGTGGAGGGAGAGGTAGGTAGAGAGGGAAGGAGAGATGGATGGATAGGAGGGAGAGAGGGAAGGAGGGAGAGTGAGATGGAGAGAGTGGTGAGATAGAGAGTAGAGAGGCACTACGAGAATGAGAAATAGAGATAGAGAGATAGAGGGAGGTTGGAGGGAGGGAGAGGTTGAAAGGGATAAGTGAGACATAGAGAGGGAATGAGGGAAAGTGGGATAGAAAGAGAATGGTGATTTAGAGAGGAGGGAGTGAGAGGGAAGAAGGGAAACTAGGAGAGAGGGAATGGTGATTTAGAGAGGAGGGGGTGATAGGTAGAGATATAGATAATGGTGAGATAGAGAGGAGAGAGTGAGAGAGAAAGAGAGGGATGTAGAGACAAAGAGAGAGGTAGGTAGAGGGAGAGGAGAGATATAGAGTAGAGAGGGAAAGAGGTAGGGAAGGAGGCATAATTGAGATAAAGAGGGATGGAGAGAGAGAGTGATGGAGGGAGAGGTATTTATAGAGAGGGAAATCGAGAGGCGAGATAAAGAGTAGAGAGGGGAGGGAGATGTAGGGAGATAGAGGTGTGTGTGTGAGTGAGAGAGAGAATGGTGAGATAGAGAAAAAGATCAATTGAGAGAGAAAGAGGGGGAGGTAGGGAGGGATAATAGTGAGAGAGATTGGGAGGAGAGACAAAAATAAGTGGAGGGAGGGTGAGGTCGAGAGAGGGAGGGAGAGGAGAGATAGAGAGAAGTAGAGAGGGAAGGATGGAGGGAGGGAGTGTTAGCGAGGGAGATAGAGGTTTATGTGAGAGAGAGATAGAGAGAGAGTGATGAGATAGAGAGGGGAGAGTGAGAGGGAGGGAGAGAGAATTATGAGATAGAGAGGAGAGAGTTAGAGAGAAGGTGGGGGAAGAGAGGGATAAAGAGTGAGAGAGAGATGTAGGTAGAGGGAGGGAGAGGAGAGATAGAGAGTAGAGAGGGAAAGAGGTAAGGAGGGAGACATAAGTGAGAAACAAAGTGATGGAGAGATAGGTAGGTAAAGAGAGAGAGGAGCGATAAAGATAAGTAGAGAGGGAAGGAGATGTAGAGAGAGAAGAGATAGAGAGAAGTAGAGAGGGGAGGGGGGAGGCAGATGTAGGGAGGAGATAGAGGGGTGTGAGAGAGAGAGAGGGTAGAGAGAGATCAAGGGAGAGAGAGAGAGGAAGTGGAGAGATAGAGAGTAGAGAGAAGGAGAGAGAAAGTTGATACAACTTGCTGACTACTGAAATTTGACCTGATTACTGAAATTTGACTAAGTCTAAAATTTTTAAGATCTTCCAAAAACTAGAATTTTCATTATAATTCCTATAGATCTAAAACCACTGTCAAACATCCTGCCTATATACATGTAACATAACTTACGGTATAATAAAGTAAATCTCCATATGTAAATGTAAACTTATACTTAAATGTTTATTTCATGTATATAGTTTCCTTGGAAGAGAAAGCGAAAATAAAATTTTAGAAAAATGCATTCCAAAATTAATTGCAAAAAGAAAGAGAATTCACACTTGTTCACTCATTGCAAAATTCAAGCCATTTGGCACACGCCAAATTTGGCAAGCACAATATGGCCTATTACGGGTTTTTTTAGCAATTTGGCATCAAAATTGTGTCACAGATTGGTGCACTTACCCGCACCTAATGATAGCTAGATGGTATTAGAGGTAAATGAGCTTTGGTTAAATGTGATTATTATTAAATATTTTGATTAAAGAGGGAAAAACAAGTTTTGAAGGGACCTGAAACCCTTTACATAAAAATGTTGTTGATACTACAAATGAAAAAGTTAATACAACCAACTAACAACCAAAAAATAGTGAACCAAAAGACCAAAGCTAAACTCTAAAAATAATCAAAGTGACACTATTTCATAGTTTTCAAAGTGTTGGCTACCTTTATCTCTTGGTTGTAATATAGGTTGATCAGTGACAACAATTCATTATTTTCTTCATCAAATGTCTTCGTCATGTTGCCCCTGGTCCTGGTACTTGGTCCCTTATCCTCATATTCTGTTGAATTCTTACCCTTCTCTTTGGTAGATGGACCCTTCACCTAATGCCCAACACAAACCTGATCCTCCTTGAGATCTCTAAGATTTTACATAAGAAATTTAAGGGATTCTGCACTATTCTTGATGGAGCAATGGCTAATTTGTAATAGCTTCTTAATATCCTCACAAAGTTCTTGAGCCTTATCTTCCACACTCTGGAGGCGATTTTCATAGTTTGTCTTAAATCAAAGACAAAGCTCTCAAATCAACAAGCCTTTCAATAAGAAAATTAGAGGTCGACTCCTTGGGTAGACTTGTGAAGTTTTCTTTAAGGATTTTGGTCTTGATGTTCACTTTGTTAAACTCATTCATCACCCTATTTGCAAGTTCAAAATTACAAGTGGCCCCATTCCTGGTCATGTTTAAGAGATCCAAAATGTGTGAATTTTATTCATCAAAGTAAGAAAACTCTTCTAAGAGGGGATGAATATTACCTGAGATGAACTTAATCTTCCCCAATTTGTTCCCTTCATATTTAACTACAATATCAGAGACTCTTACCTTTCCCCATGACTTTTTCTTGTTGAGAAATAATGTGTTGCTGGGTGTGAGCCTCCTCAATCGTCTTGGTGATACCTCTACTCATTGCACACTTTGGTTCCTTCAATTACTAGGATAGTAATCGATCATCTTCATCCTCCCTAGTCTAGGAGCCACCCAACCACGAGCGCTACTTTTTAGGCTTATTTTTAGGTGTTTTATTTTTTAGACTACCTTTATTCCTCTTTCATTTAGACGACTCCAAAGGAGAAGAAGACATGGCATCTACCTCCTCATCCAGTTTCCACTCCTCATATTCACCATAATTAGTTCTCATATCCATTGATGAATATTCAACCAACTTGGTGCAGTCACAAATGGAGGGTCTAAAAAGAACTATCCAATCATGCAACTTAGAGTTCACACAGTGGAAAATAACACAAGAAATACTCAACAAACATAGATATTCATTGAATCAATAGATGGAAATCTTACATGCATCATATTCCTTATATGTGAAATTTCTAAGGGCTCATAGGCTTGCCACAAGGCATTATAATATTATAATTGGCCCAAAGGCCTTATTGTTGAACAATTCGAATAACTAAGAGGGGGGTGAATCAGTTATCATAAAACAATTTTCTTGACATTAATTAATTTGGAGCAATCTTAAATCAATCAGATAACAATTAATAAAACTATGAACATGAAAGAACACAACAACACCATGCACAATGAACACTAGAATTTATGTGGAAACCAAAGATGGTAAAAACCATTATAGAACACCGATTAAGGTGACACCGGTTAAGGTGATTTTTGCAAAGGCTCACTGTTGAATTTCTCACTGCAAGTAAGGCTCACTATTGGTGGGCTCACTACCCGACTAATACAAAAACATATGATTAAAAAATAGTCTTACTAATAAAACATGAACTGATGAAGCTGCATCTACATATTCATGAAGTCAATTTCAGTTTAGAGTACAATATTTGTCTGCAATAGATCAAGTCAAGAATCTTCTGCCCACCTTTCTTGCACAACCTTTGCACTACTAATTACTTCTTCCCAACACTTTCCTTCCGCTTCCTTGTCTATTTCTTGTTGCATAATCCTTCACACCCTTTTCTTTGTTCACACACACCACACTTCTAGTTTGTAACCAAAGAGATATTATTTATATATATGCCCGTAGAACAAAATAAGTCGGTCTAGCAAAACATTTTGGCTTTGAAGAACAACCTTGAAATATTCAGTAAGGCTTGGCATGCTACCACCAAACCCAAAGGATAGGTCGCACATAAAGATCTCCTTATCACGAGACCCATAAATAGGTCATACATATAGAATAATTAGCAAAGGATAATGAACATTTAATTACATGAGATATATTCTGATGCCAATGGGAATGCCATGACAAAGACCAAGTCTTGATCTCCATCAATTTGAGTATCAACCAAAGGAATGTGATTAGACATACCAATGCTTATACCATGCTACATGAATGTCCGAATAGCAAGGATACCCGAAATGAGCTGTGAGCACAACAACCAACATCAAAATATTAGTCTTCACTATTTTGCATTAACTGTCTTTCACGGGTGACCCAAAAAGGCCTATTTCCATATTTGGAATAAGGATAACATCCATACTACACAACATCATAGCACTCAAGAAGATAGATTATTTTTGTATATCATCTGAAGCACAAATTTCTAGATCCTAGGTTTTGACATCAATGACAACAATTCCAAATCTAATCTTCTCAATAACTTCTCAACAATCTCCCCCTTTGGCATTCATGGAAAAACAAGACAAACACAAAAAATGCAAACAAAATACTCTAGGTTCTCCCCCTTTGTCAAGCAATTCAATTCGTTTTTTTTTTTTCCTCTTCATTTTCTCCCCCTTTTTTCCATCAAAGGCAAAGGTCCAAATAAGAACATTCAGGAAATCAAGTAAAAATAACACTTTTCACACAAATTTTTTTCTTGTACCTTTCTCTCACAGTTGGAAGAAATCTCTTCCAATCTTGCACAACAGAAACCATTCTAGCACACATACTGTCCAATAGAGTCAACAACTCAAATGATGATGACCAGTCCAGAGACAAGCACTATAGTTCATAATCTTCTGCATCAGAAAGTATTCCAGAGAGATGATCCAATCGGACCTCAAACATTTCTTTGACCAACTAGAAATTTTTAACCAAATCTTCTCTTTGTCTCTAAGTAGACAAAAAATTAGCTTGCAACTCACCAACTTTTATTCTTTGTTTTCCATCTTTAGCTTTGAAGAAGTCAAAACACTTCCTAATATCATTCAATTCAGATTCGATTACTTCAATTCTACTTCTAAAGTTGTCAACAATATTAGGCCACCGAAGACAATACCTGTAGATGTCATACATATCCTTAATGCATTCTCTTGTCTCACTAATGTGTTTGGATAACATTTTTTTGGATTTGACACACATTCTCTTGATCATAGCTTGGATCTTATGTCCTTCAGATCCTTCCTACAACAACCTTTCTTCAACAAATTTTATCATATCATTTGGTAACAAGTCAAAAACAACAAAAATAGTAGCACCCCTTTTGAGCATATAATTAACTAAGGCATCTTGAATTCTAGGCCTACTGACTGGAGAGCAGGCATAACACATTTCACCAATATTTTTCATATCACCCTCATCCAACACCAAATGAACTTCATCTAGATTGAAAGAGTTAGATCCAAGTAGAGACTCTTCTGAGATAGAGATGACATCATTTGTGTTAATTTATGTCCTTTTAGGTTCCAGAGGGGAACCACCATTGACAACCTCTAACTCCTTCTTATCGGAGGAGGAACCCTCCTCATACTGACTAATAGGTGTAGCACTAGACACTATCACATCGAAGCACAAATACATATGCAAGGATGAGAAATAAACATTGCATGCATTTGGTTATCTTTCATACATTCCAAATATCTATAAACTTGATGTCTCATAGGGATGTCAGACTTCTACATAATATTTTTTTTTTACGGCAACGAATTCAAAAAGTAGAATACTAAAGACATGACTAAAAACCCAAACCAAAAGGGATAAATCTCAACCAAAGACATTCTAACATTCTCAATTAGGTTTTCCATTATTAGGCTACACAGGTCAAACTATTTATTTTCCTTCACTATCTTATGTGCAAGATACACAACAATAGCTGATTTAGAACCTGTAATGATGGATTTATGCAAGATAGATTTGTTAGTAACATAATGCATGCAATATTCAATTAAATCCAAACAATCAATGAAATGCAAAGGAGAAAATGAGAAAAGGAAAGGAAAACTGGAACAAGCTCACCCATTCTTCTCTCCTCCATGGCTGATTTTCATTGCACCTCCTTGGTTTGCTGTGTTGAAGAATGTGCCCTCAGATTTGTGTGAGAAAACTCTATATTTGACTAGTCCTAAGAAAAACTTTGAAGGATTTATATGAACTAAATGGAAATAGAAATTAGTTCTAGAATGCAAGTAGTTAAAATGACAAATGAAAAGATATTAAGCAATGATAATAAGAGATCAGATTAATCAAGATTGATAAGATATGTCTAAAATGAGAACAAGATTGTCATTTTATAGAAAATGCAATCTTGAACGGATGGATGAGATGAGAGATTGGGAAAAATTCCCTAGAATCAAAGGTCAAGATTCAAAATGGCAACTCTCAATTAGGGTTAGGGTAAAATTCTCCAATGTGTGGATAAGATTTAATTTAAGAAATTAAATCAATGATGGAGAATAAATGTGACATTGAGATGAAATTAGTAAAAATCAAGAGATAAGAAGATGAGATTTTAGAAAATTAGTAATTTTAGCAATTACTTGATCTGTAGAAGAATATTTTCATTTTGAATTAAATTAATTCAAAGTATGGATTTTGTGAGATAATGAGTAATTAATTTTTGAAATTAATTACTAAAAGAAGAATTAGTTAACCGTGTGACATTTTTAAATAAATTATTTTATTTAAAAAGATGGAAGTGTCACATAAAGCAATTAAATAATTAAGAATAATTATTTAATTTAGAAAAGGTAGTTAATTAATTAAATAAATTAATGAATCTATTTAATTAAGAGATGATTTAGGAATTAGTTACATATTAAATTAATATATATTAAAATATACTTATTTAATAATCAAGAGGACATTAATGATAAAGATTAATTAAATAAATGAGACTTTATTTAATTATGAGACAACTTTGATAATTAGTGACATATTAAATAAATAAATCAGATATATTTATTTAATAATCATGAAGAACAGAAAATCATGAATTAATTAAATCTGCAAGTTGGTCTGCTATTACTTGACCTTTTATTGCCTTGCACTCAACATATTGTATGTCATACTCAATCAATATCATAACCCACTTTTCTAAACGACCTGTTAATGCTGCCCGACTTAGAAGATACTTTAGTGGATCAATCTTGGCTACCAGATGTGTTTGGTGGCTCAGCATGTAATGTTTTATATTCTATGCCACGAAGACAACTGCAAGGCATGCACATTCTATGGTTGTATAGTTCAACTCATATCCTATTAGTGTGCGACTGATGTAGTATATGGCTCTTGCTTTTTCCTCATTGTCATTTTGTGCATTTGTAGTTGCATAGACATACAGGATCAATGGCTTGCCTTCAATAGGCGACATCATCACTGCTGGTGTCAATAGATATTCTTTAATTTTCTCAAAGGATATGTGGCATTTGTCCATCCATACAAAGGGAATACTTTTGCACGACAAATATTGAAATGGTTGACACTTGTCTGCCAACTATGCGATGAAGCGTCAGATGGACTGTAGTCTACTCTAAAGTGTTCTCAGCTCACTTATTCCTTTTGGTGGAGGATTGTCTAGAATTGATTTGAATTTTGCAGGATCAAACTCAATGCTTCGTTGTGAAACTATGTATCCCAAAAGCTTGCCTGAAGTGACTCCAAAGACACATTTTTTTGGGTTCAAATGAATCTTGTAATCTTCGAGCCATCTAAAAAAAATTCTAGGACTTTGAGATGATATTTCCATGTTAAAGATCTTGCCAATAGGTTATCCACATAATCTTCCATTAGGATATGCATCATGTCATGAAAGATTTTTGTCATAGCTCTTTGGTATGTGGCGCCTACATTCTTTAAGCCAAAAGGCATGCCATTCCAACAGTATGTTCCCCAAGGGCAAGTGAATGCTATTTTGTGTCGATCCTCTATTGCAATTCGAATTTGTTTATATCCCAAGAAACCATCCATGAGAGATAGAATCTCATACCCTACTGTGAGATCAACAATCATGTCTATATTTGGTAATGGAAAATCATCCTTTGGGCAAGCCTTATTCAAATCTATGAATCTGTGCAGATACAGATTTGTCTGTTTGGCTTTGTGATAGGGACAATGTTGGATATCTAGTCAAAATAATCTATTGACCTTATGAACCCAGAATCCAGTAACTTATTTAGTTCAACTTTTACCAGTAGTGCAATTTGTGGATGCATTTTGTGCAGTTTTTTCTTGACTGGCTTGATTCTTGGGATTAGAGGAAGATGATGTAAAACCAATTTTGGATGAAGGCCTAGCATGTCAGCATATGACCATGTGAAGTTAACTTTCCTACCTGTGAAGAATTGTTGAAATTCAGGTTTTTCTTCCTCTGATAATGATGCAGCCAAGAGAATCATTTTGGGATTCTCTGGTGTGGCTATGTTAACTTCCATTGTGTCTTCAATGATCATGGCTTATTTTTCTTGTGTCACAGGAAGAAAGTCCAATCCTCCATCCTTAGGCGCCTTAGAGAGGTTTTCACCTTCAGATACATCCTTTGTTTTTACTATTTTTCTATCAGAAGGTGCCTTGCTGTTTTCACCTAAAGACATTTCTTTTCTTGTTTTATTCTTTGTATTGTTGTGACTGGAGGATTGCACAGTCTCCCCGAAGTAAGCTGCACCATCTAGATCAATGGAAAACCCTATTTTGTGATCACCCCATGGTATGCCTTCCTGGAGCCCCATGAATTCTACAATTGCCTCATCATTTTGAAAGATGTCCATCACTGGTGGTTCTTGCTAGTCCCAATCAATCAATTGAGGGAAAACAAGGGGAATCCCATCGTTAGTGTTGGTAAAGGATGGGGAAGATGCAGAAAGTGTGGAAATTGAAGCCTCAAGTGTGAAGGAAAAGTTTTCAATTTCAAATTTCGTGTCAGATGCAATGGATGGACCACACTCAAAGTCAGATGATTCGAAGTCAAATTCATAATAGGGGATAAAACTATCAGCATCATGACTAGTGGTTGGCATTTTAGCAGTATGCACAGTAGGTTTAGACATGTTAGGTTCATCAGTGGACTCAAGAATGGGGTGGGATGATTCAGGTGTTGCTAATGACAGTTTATGTTCTTCTGGATCCCAAGGAATGCTTACCCATTCCTTATTTTTAGAGTGACGGTCAATAGGATCAATGTTGTACTCTTGCAGGAATCTTTCTTCAAAGGGGAGTTGGCTAGGTCCCAGGAATAGTTTGTCAATGTCATAGTCACTTAGGGTTTTCTCAAATCCCCATTCCCATTCATTAGAGTCAGTTTCGGTAAGGGATTCTTCACGTGTCTCAACACTTTTTGTAGCCGTTATGCCCTCACTTGAAAGTTCATAGGTACATCGATCATTAGTTTCGAGTTGGTCAAAACCTAGCCCTATGTACCTTGGTCTTGCATTTATGATAATAGGTTCCCTCCTTCCATTTTTGGCCTTTCCAACACCACTTGTGCCATCAAAACCTAGTGCCTTGCATATATCATAGCCTTTTCCATAGAGATGCACTGGTAGTGGAGGTAATTCTGTTGGGTCTTTGTAGATCTAGTTAGCTATGTCGACGATGACTTCATTACCCATATCGCCCCACAGTGTGAATACACTTTTTGGTGGATTCTTGAAAGTTGTTTTGGGCTTGACTGCAAAACATGGTCTACCATAGACTTTAGGTGGCTTAGGTATTGTGGTGATACAGTAAGCCATATTCAATTTGAATTCTCCATAGCCAAGGTCTTGGATCTGAAAGTCTTTACTTGGTATGGAGGACGAGGAAGATGGTGTGGTAGAGGTTGATGGAATGGATGATTTGGTGAGTGTCAATGGGTCAATATATTTGGACGAGGTAGAAGTTGAGGCTTCTTGATTGATGGGTACTTGGTGCTCAGCAGTGGCTTGCAGGTTGGTATAGTACTGAAATGGATTAGGATCTCCTAGGATAGTGATTTTAGTACCATCGAAAGGGAATTTCAAGCATTGGTGGTATGTGGATGTAATGGCCTTTAGAGCATGAATCCGGGGGTGACCAAGTAAGATATTATAATGTATGTCATGATCCAGGACTTGGCATGTTGTATCTATGATAACTGGTCCCACCCAGAGTGGAATTGTAATGACGCCTTTAGAAGCACGCTCTTCATCATCATACGCCTTGATGACAATGCTCTTGATAGCATCTACACATGTATCAGAGAAGCCAAGAGCTTTAACCAATTTTAAAGAGCAGATGATCAATCCTTCTCCACCATCTACTAAGACTCGTCTAACCTTATGTTTGTGGAAAAAAGCCTCGATGTGAAGGGCATCATTATGAGATGGTTTGGGTGAGGAATAGTCACTTTCCAAAAAGGTGATGTGATGAGGTGAATTTAGATATCCGACCATAGTATCAAAGTGGTTGACATCAATGTTGGTTGGGATGGATGACTCTTGTAGGAATTTATCCAAGATGGCCTTATGTGTGAGTGAAATATGGAGTAGTTCGAGAATGGATATTTGAGTAGGTGTTTTATTCAATTGCTGAATAAGGTTGAACTCTGGTTTAGGTTTTGACTATCTGGTGGAAAAACCATGTATGGTGATCTTAGGATGACGTGCAGAAGGACCTAGGATAGTGACCTTGCCTTTACGCATGGTGAAATTGCATTCCGGGGCCTTTTTAATGGTAATGGTATTAACACACTTATCTTCATCAGTAGCACAAAGATTGTTAATAATGGTACCATCGGGATAATTGTAGGCAGGACGAATGTAATTGGCTTGATTATTGTTATTCTTCGTGCCAGATGAGGAAGGTTTACCATGATCCTGTAGTGGGTTCTTATGGATAGTATGATCTACATTAGATGTAAATAACTGACCACCTAACTCAATGGTGTGGTTTTCAATGAGGTCTTGTACCAAGTTTCACAACTGACGATAAGAGGAAGTTTTGTGCCCTTTGGCACGGTGGTAATCACAAAATTCACTATCATCCCACCATGATGGTTTGAATTGACTAGGGTCATACAGTTTAGGCTCTTCCAACATTATGACGTCATTTTGAAGAAGTTTCTTCAAGACAATTTCAATAGGTTCACCCAAAGGTGTGTATGTGCATTTTTGGAATTGTCGAGGTTGACGCAGCTGCATTTGATTAGTTTGAGCAGGATTGCTTTGGATAGCATTGGTAGTTTCTGTCAGTGTAGTTCTAGGTGCATTTTTATTTTTTACTCCTTTGATTGTGAGTACATGACCTATTGCATTGATGATTTTTGCATCGACCACACCGTCATTAGTGACATGTTTGTTCTTAACTGGTGCAAGAGCACCAAGTTGCTTTCAAGCCTCCATGCGGCCATTTGTAAATAGTTGCTCTATTTTATGTATTGGGTCTTATAATAAGGTTTATAAAACCATTTTATAGGTTTTTGAGTCTTAGGAAGTCATATTTGAATTCATTTGTCAAATAATGTTTAAAGTTGTTCCATATTGTAAAAATTGTAAAAGTTGCTCAAAAAAAGTTGTCAAGCAACTTGTCAAAAGTGTCATTAAGGTGTTTTGTCAACAAACTAGTTAAAAGGTGGTTGAAAATATTTGGTTTTGGTTGGAAATTTATAATTACAATCTCCAAAACTCGAATTGGGAGGTTGGAGACATTATTTGTGAAGTTTGATGAATGGCAACCTCAAGTTTGGTGTGCATTTTATGATTTCTACATTGTTTTCAGGTTGAAGTTGTGATTTGTACAGACTAGTGTGGATTCAAATAATGGAGTATCATATATGGATGGAAAGATATATGTTTCTCGGTTCCAATTATTTTTGTCTCATTGAATTGTATTGAGTTTTGTGGAAGATATGACTATTTTGGTGAGGGCAGGTTTAAACACTGCCTAGGGTTTGCACTTTTGGTAAAAATGCAATAACTTTAGTTTCGACCATTGGATCTTCATAAAAATTGGAAGGATGGTCTATAATTATTTTATCTTAAATATAACCAAAGGGATTGGCTTGATTATTTGTTTTATGGAAGTTATTAATGACCGTTTGTTGCATTGAATTGTGGGTTGTTGTGAGAATGATTACACTATGATCTAGAATGCACTTAATCATTGTTTAAGATGAATAATTTTATGAAAGTTGTCAAATAAATGGCATGTTAAGTTGTGAATCCTCTTGCTCTACATAATTAACCAAGTATTTGGTTTTGTCATTGGAGCTACTTGGGTTATTATTTGTGGTGGTGTTGATGGTTTTGCTACCATATTTTAATTTTCCTTGGGCGATCAAGGCTTTCTCAAGTTGAACACCCTTTTCAACAAGGTCAACAAAGGTGGTGCAACAATGGACTTGTAAGCCATACCTTAGTGGTCCTAGGAGATTTTGTACAAACATGGTGACTTTGTCCTTTTCAAGTATTTCTACCAGACATCTGCTTGCTAAGGTTCTCCATATTTGAAAAAAAAGGATAAAAGTCTCTCCTGCATCCTCCTAGGTAAGTCTGCATAAGGAGGCAATGTCGATATTTGTGTCAATGTTATAGGCACAGATTTCAACAAAATTGTTTGCCAACTCATCCCATGTTTTGATTCCCTTAGGCAATAGTGAGAACCATTCTAATGCATGACCTACGAGACTTCTAGAAAAAAGTCTCATGAGATAAGTTTGCTCATATGCAATGTCCATGCAGCTAGTGGTGAATTCTCTTATTTCTTCGATAGGGTTCATTTTTCCTTTGTATTTAGGAAAATGACGTACCACATATCCATGGGGAAGGAGTGGCATATACAAGGTTGTGTCTAATGGATACAGACACAGGTCATGTGACATGTAAGACTTTTTGTTGGATTGTTGCAAGGTCTCTACTTCCGTTTGAAGAGCAGCGAGTTGGAGTGTGAGTGCTTCCACAATTGGGTTGTTGGTAGCATCACACATGTTGGTGATAGGGATGGCTTGAGTTCCCACCTAATGTGATGAGATGTGTTGATTTGGAATTGGTTGTCAGTGAGAAAAATGAGTGTTCTGATTATGCGGTTGTTGGAAATGAGTGTTTTGATGAGGGGTGTGTTGTTGTGTGTGGACTTGAGAGGCATAAATGGGGATATGAGATTCTACCATGTTAGATTGAATTCGGGGGCCTTGTTGATTTTGAGCATATTGATGCCCAAATGGAGTGAAGGATTGAGCGCCTTGATTGCCTTGCCCAAATGAGAAATTGTGGCCATGAGGAATGTTGGTGTTTTGGCCCACAGGAATGTTGGTATTAACCTATGAGGAATTAGGTTGGGTTCCTTGAATAAAAAATCTTTGTTTCTTTATCCCAAAGGGTTGGATGAGTTGGTTGCCATAGCATTTGAAGAATCCAATAACAGGTTTGCTAATGTACTCATGGAACTAGATGAAGTTCCAAAGAGGTTTGAGGTGGTTGCACCCATTGTTTGTGAAGGGATAGTGGATTTTTTTTGGGGGATGGATTATGATGTGGTGTTGGTTTGGGTAGATGATCCCCCAATAGATCTTGTGTTGGTTGTGGAGGTAGTATGACCAAGGGAGGTAGCATTGATGGTGTTGATGACATTTTGTGAAGAGGCTCTCATGGAAGGATTGTGTGATGGTGGATTGGGAGATGTTTCTCTAAGAGTTTTAAGATCAAGTCCCTTTGGTAACTGAGCCCCTTGGTCAAGGAGCATAGGTAGGAATATGGAGGAGTCATTTAAGACTACTTATTCCACAAAAGTAGCAAATTCTGGGTGTTGGGCAGCAACTAATATGTCTTCTTCAAAAAATTCTCCATTTGAGTCTTTGCAGATAAATTATTCAAAAAGATCTTGTGGAGAGGGTGGGATGTTCATCTCACTAAAAGGATCGATGTTGGAATTTCTCATGTTATAAGAAGGATTGTTCATGTCATTAGGGAAAGAATCCATGCTAGTTGTGAAACCAAGAAAGCTGGTGTCTTGTCCAAAGGAATCCATGAGTCTTTTCTTTTTCTATAATCTAGTTTCAACCATAAAAGTTTTACTCAACTTTGGGATGATGGGGGACAATGACCTAAATATGACACTATGTTTTTGGGGTTTTTGGAATTTTATGAAATGCAAATTAGATTAAAAAATGATGCTAAAGATTCATGAATGCAAAATGGTGTGACACTAAAATTGAGATGCTAAATGGTATGCAACTAAAGGAGCCTAAGATGTCCTCACTATTGAGAAATCTAAGGAGATGAGTACTTGAGCAAACAAAGTTTTGGAAATGATTCAAGTTTGGAATACCCATGGACCATAAAAGGACTAAAAGAGGACAAAGTGAAGTTTCCACACTAGACTATTGAGTGGGAAATAATTCACAAAATATTTGACTAAATGAAAAAGGATAATTGGGTCCAATGTTAACCTACTATTGAATGCAAAGTTTTGACAATGGATGGTAAGAGTCTACTCCTAAAATCTGCAAAAGTAAGTGTCTAAGGAGATGGTAGAGTTACCAATGTAACTAATGGGATGGAAATGGACTTCTATTGTGATCCTAAAAATGGTACCTATAATGCAATGTTTAAGGGAAGTTGAGAAATTCAATGTTTGGTTTAAACAGTAATAGTGAAGGAAGACTTGATGTAATTCTGGAAAAGACAAGGTTTGGACTTCAATTTTGACAGTGGGAAGATGGTTTTGAAATTTTGCAAATGTGTTAGTGAATGCGTCACGACAGAGAAAATGCGGCTCAAAATGGCGAATGCGGTTCTGGAACTGGCGAATGCGACTCAAAATAGCGAATGCGGTTTGAAATTGGTGAATGCGGCTCAGAACTGGCGAATGTGGTTCAGAAATGGTGAATACGATGTGGGATGTTTTAAAGGCAGCTCATCAAACAATTGCAACTTAGAATGTTTCAAATGCGACTCAGTAGAGCGATTGCAGTTTGACAGAGCATTTGCATCGCAAGAAGCAATTTTTTGGAAAAAAAAAAGATTTTTTTGCAGATTTGACTAGTTTTGTCTCAAATTTTTGATGTTTAGTTTGTTGAAGTTTTCTAAAAATAGTTTGGCAAACACTTGGTGTTGAAAAGATGAAAATCAATCACATTGAAGACATTGACAAAAAATATCCTAAGGTTGCAAAGACAGTATTCTTTTGGATCCCACTAACCGCATATCCTTAGCGAATGAATTCAAATTCTTGGCCCCACATGCTCCCCCTTACAGTGCACTCACTTCTCTAGGAAACCAGGTTTCCAACCTCCATGAAAATCCCATGGAAGATTGATCATTTCTACTAAGAACTGCGTAGGTGTGGGTGCCTTGGAAACGACCGTTGCTGTACCAAAGAATAGAAGGTTTTTGGCTTTCTATAACAAAGGATTTAATTTGGAGATCCGTTCGAGTGGTCATACATGGGGCCAAGATTAAGCTCCATTAAGGAGGCACTCCAGCCTGAAGAGGTTAAGCTCAATAGGGTTTTGGGAAGTACTACTTGGTCCGTATGACATATCTGTATTCGTAATCCTAGGCTTTCCCTTAGGATTCACATTTATATACCGATCGGAAGTAGCTCAGCTAAAGAGCTTCATTGCCTGTTTGAGTCACTTTGGGGTGAGTGATTTTTCCCAGCAAATCGGGCCCAATTTTCTAAATTTCAACAAAAGCGAACCAAAATATTCATAGTTCAATCGATCTTTGTTAAAAAACAAAGAGAGAGCACATGAATACTTCAGATCACACTCACATGGTGTTCTTTTTAAACCAAAAATGAAATGTGTACAAAAAGAGAATGCACAAGGTTCATTTTATCCATTTGTAGTGTTTTTCAAGCAAGGGTGTTAATTTTAACCGTTAGTAGTATTTTCTATCTAAGAGTTAATTTTAAACCCAATGAAAAACAAAGTTTGTTGTTCTTTTTAACCAATATGCATTTGCATGTGTGTTCTTTTAAACCAATGCATGTAAAATGAAATTTGTTTGAAAGAAATAACAAATCAAACTAATTAAATCCAGTTGGACACATGCTGTCACAAAAAATATTAGTAACACCTCTAACCTAGGAAAAAAAAGACAACAAAAAAAATAATATCAAAAACTGAAAAGAATTGCAAATCATTTTTTTTACTAGTCTCCTGCATCGCAGCAGAGCAAATGCATTGTAGTAGACCGGTTGCAGCTTGTGATGTCAAATACGACTTTCAAATGCTCGAATGCGGCTTGGTTTTTCGTATGCATCTCTATGATTGTCATATGCATTGCAACAGAGTAGTTGCGTCATTGTGGTTGGAGAATGCGGCTCAACAGAGTAGTTGTATTGCAAGTGAAGGCGAATGTGGCGCAGTAGAGCAGTTGCATCGCATGCAAAGGAGAATGTGTCATTTCGTACCTGCTCCTACAAATGATTAGAAAAATATATGAAAACTTGCAAAAAAATGTCAAAATGGGTCGGGTTCACCAATTTAATGATGGATTTCTGCAAGATAGATTTGCTAGTAACATAATGCATGTAATATTCAATTAAATCCAAAAAATCAATGGAATGCAAAGGAGAAAATGAGAAAAGGAAAGCAAAACTGGAACGAGCTCACCCATTCTTGTCTCCTCCATGGCTGATTTCAATTGTACCTCCTTGGTTTGCTGTGTTGAAGAATGTGCCCTCAGATTTGTGTGAGAAAACTCTATATTTGACTAGTCCTAAGCAAAAATTTGAAGGATTTATATGAATTAAATGCAAATAGAAATTAATTCTAGCATGTAAGTAGTTAAAATGAAAAATGAAAAGATATTAAGCAATGATAACAAGAGATGTCGAAAATGAGAACAAGATTGTCATTTTATAGAAAATGCAATCATGAATGGACGGATGAGAGATTGGGAAAAATGCCCTAGAATCAAAGGTCAAGATTCAAAATGGCAACTCTCAATTAGGGTTAGGGTAAAATTCTCCAATGTGTGGATACAATTTAATTTAATAAATTAAATCAATGATGGAGAATAAACATGACATTGAGATGAAATTAGTAAAAATCAAGAGATAAGAAGATGAGATTTAAGAAAATCAGTAATTTTAGCAATTATTTGATTTGTAGAAGAATATTTCCATTTTGAATTAAATTAATTCAAAATATGGATTTTGTGAGATAATGAGTAATTGATTTTTGAAATTAATTACTAAAAGAAGAATCAATTAACCATGTGATATTTTTAAATAAATTGTTTTATTTAAAAAGATGGAAGTGTTACATAAAGCAATTAAATAATTAAGAATAATTATTTAATTTAGAAGAGGTAGTTAATTAATTAAATAAATTAATGAATCTATTTAATTAAGAGAGGATTTAGGAATTAGTGACATATTAAATCAATATATTTAAATATACTTATTTAATAATGAAGAGGACATTAATGATAAAGATTAATTAAATAAATGAGACTTTATATAATTATGAGACGACTTTGATAATTAATGATATATTAAATAAATAAATTAGATATATTTATTTAATAATCATGAAGAATAGAAAATCAAGAAATAATTAAATAATTATGAATTATTTAATTAATAATTAAAAGTGGGTTAGAAACATAATTAAAATGTCATAATTATGTTAGGAAGAAAGGTGGTAAAATATTGCTTGCAGGCTTTGGTCATTTTTATGTGTCTACATAACCTTCATGATTTCGGAAATAGATTTTGTAAGTGATATTATAAGCAACATACCTTACTGTAGGATAAAAATTGGTATTTATCAGTATTGAGGGTCTTTGTCGATACCAGTAAGTTCCTCGACATCTCTGTATTTCACTATCTTCTTCCCATGGAGGTCACCAACACTGCACAATCTAGTAATAGCTTCAATGGATTCCTTAGTGATCGGATAGGGTTTGTCCAAACTGATGTTTTCATCCTTGAATTGAATCAACAGGAACAAGATAGACTTTTTGTCAGAAATCTAGGGGAAATCTCCCCATAAATCCATACCCAGGGCTCTTACATTCTGTAATTCATCAGTCTTCAACCCTAGTTCCATTTCCTTCATCTTTTGATGATCAAATTTGTCCAACTCTACTCCCTTCAGCCTCATCGGAATACCACCACTAGATTCACTATCAACCAACATAGATTCCATTGTCGTGCTTAGCTTCTTCAATCCTTTTATCACTTAGAAAAACCTCTTCTCCTTCTTTGCAAACTATGAGAAATGATTTGAAACTCCATCTTTTATCGTCAATTTCTCATGATGATTTTGTCGTCAAAAACTTACATCGATGATGCCATCAATTATACTTCGCTTTTAAATTAGTTTGATTAAGCTTCATCATACATCACCAACTAGATCAAACTTAGTCATTTTGAAAACACATCAATATTACTTCAGAGAGGGGGAACTGACGGGATATGTATTGCACAACTTCCCTTGAGCCAAGGCAATTGGCTCAAATTCTAGAAGAGCTCTCCACACTCATTTCCTTTTTCTTCCAAACCATGATGATCTTCTTCTTAGTTTTATTTGATTCTACAACCTTATTTTTAGACTTTTCTGAAGCAACATATTTGCATGTGTTAGCATAATGTCCGGATTGACTGCACTGGTAACATCTTTGTCTTGAATTAACTGAGTGAACCCTAGATATGCATTGATTAGATTTGTGACCATAATCATGGCATAAATGGAAATTACCATGAAAGAGATTATTCATTCCATTTATTCTAGTTGGATTAGATAATAGAGTTCTACAATGACTTGCTTAGTGACCAAACTTGTGACAATTAAAGCATTGAGTACTTGGTTCCTTCTTGCTTCTACACTCTACAATCGTATGTCCAATTTTTTTGTATAGAAAAAAATGACCATTGAAATATAAGTACCTTTGAGAATTTGGTTGCTTGATCAGAGATATTTTTGTAGGTGTTCTAGAGTTCCAAACCTTGCTTGTTACAATAGATCTCACTTTAGCTTTAACTATTTTCTCATTACCCTTAGTATTCAAATTTGAGCTTTCACTTGAGAAGCCAAGTCCTTCCTTATCCTTGTGACATTTTTGTAGGGACAAGAGTTGATTCAGAATTATGCTACTTTCACATACTCTTGCTTCTAATTTCAGCCTTCTTAACTCTTGATCTAACTTCTCATTTTATTCTAATTTCTATTTGATGGTATCTTTGAGATTTTATTCAGTATTCTTCCATTCTTCTATTTTTTGTTTGATGGTATCTTTGATATTTTATTTAGTATTCTTGCATTCATCCAACCATAGCTTTAAATTCACAACAATTTCCTTTGACTCCTTTAATTCCTCGTAAGCCTCTTTATGTCTTTCTTTGAATTTCTGGATTTTCTCCCTTAGCTTTGAGATACAAGCATTTGCCTCTTTGATGTTTTCTTTCAATTCTTCATTTTCAGATTTTGTGCTTTCCATGTCATCTAACATTGTATTCAGTTCATCAAAGTAATAGTCTCCTTCCATTTGTTCAAACTACCAAGATCTCCCTCAAGCGGTTAAGCTCTATCTGTGAGGGACCAAGCTCTGATACCAATTGTTGAATAGTCCAGATAACCGAGAGGAGGGTGAATCAGTTATCCTAAAATAATTTTCTTGACTTTAATTAATCTAGAGAAATCTTAAATCAATTAGATAATAATTAAAATAGATATGAACATGAAAGCACACAACAACACCATGCACAATGAACACTAGAATTTACGTGGAAACCCAAGATGGTAAAAACCATAAAGAATGTTAATTCTCAATTATAGAACACAGGTTAAGGTTATTTTTACAAAGGCTCACTACCGAATTGCTCACTATAGGCAAGGATCACTATTGGTGAGCTCATTGCTTGAATAATACAAAAAAATATGATAACAAAATAGTCTTATTGACAAAACATGAACTGATGAAGGTGCATCTACATATGCATGAAGTCAGTTCTAGTTTAGAGCACAATATTTGTCTGCAGCAGATCCGATCAAGAATCTTCTACCCACCTTCCTTGAACAACCTCTGCACTACTGATTACTTCTTTCTGACACTTTCCTTTTTCTTCCTTCTTTGTTTCTTGTCAAATAATCCTTCACACCCTTTTCTTTATTCACACATACCACACTTCTTGTTCAAAACCAAAGAGATGTTCAATATATATATATATATATATATATATATATTCCTCTAGAACAAAATAATTCAGCCTAGGAAAACATGTTGGCTTTGAAAAGCAGCCTTGAAATATTCAGTAAGGCTTGGTATGCTAGCACTAGACCCAAAGGATAGGTTGCTCATAAAGATCTCCTTACCATGGGACCAATAAATAGGTCATACATATAGCATAATTATCAAAGGATAGCAAACATTAAATTACATGAGATATATTCTGGTGCCGATGGGAATGCCATGACAAAGACCAAGTATTGATCTTCATCAATTTTAGTATCAACCGAAGGAATGCAATTAGACATACCAATGCTTGTAACATGCTACATGAATGTCTGTATAGCAAGGATACCAGGAATAAGCTTTGAGTGCAATATCCAACATCAAAAGATTAGTCTTCATTATTCTACATTAACTGTCTTTCATAGGGGACCCAAAAAGGAGTATTCCCATATCCGGATCAAGGATAACATCCATACTACACAAAATCATAGAAATCGACAAGATAGATCATTTATGCATATCATTCAGAGCACAACTTTCCAGGTCTCAGGTTTTAACATCAATGACAACAATGCCAAATCTAATATTCTCAACAACTTCTCAACACTTATTACAATCCTACAATTGGGAAGCTTGAAAATATCTAAACTCTAGTCCTGAAATCCTAACTAATTGCTTTCATATAAATTTCAATTGATCTTAAATATGAATCTCCAACTCCAAATATGATCCAAGTCAGCCTTAAGGGTTTACAACCCCAATGAATGATCAAGTGTGTAGGTTTTCCTTAAGAACATGAAAATGTATCTATCATAAGAGAAAACATCTTTTGGATCATCAAGAAAGATCCCTTGAACCAAAAATACATTGTATGATGTTCCATTAAGCTCTACATGCTCCAAAATAGGCATGTACAAAAAACCTGGACCAGGTCGGCCCAAAATGTTTTGATTGAGAATTAAAAGTGAAATTCTGAGAGCGATAAATTTTTGGAAACGAATGCCAATTACCTAAAATTTGGATGTGGTGTAGATCACCTCATGAAAATTCTACATCCTTCTCTATGATCTAAGAAATGGAAATTCATTAAAATGTGGAATGAACTGTTTAGAAAACTACAAACTAAAATGAAAGAAAGGATTTTTTTTGGTTGATATAGGATTGATTTACAACTAAGGATGCTCCTGCATCAGACACTCAGGGTTCGAATAAAATTGAGTCCCTCACTTTCCAGGGACTAGAGGAAAACCAAGATGATCCACCTCAGCTTGAGAAATCCATGATGAATCCTCCACTGATCTACCTTTCCACTTTACCAAATATTCCTTGTATTGCTTGTTCCTAGTGCTCTTTCCAATTTTGGTTTCCAAGACTACTCAATCTCCTTAGTTGGTTGATGTGGTAACTGCTCTTTCAAATCAACTTCATTGCTACTACCACTTGACCACCCTTCATACTCATATATGTCTACAACATTGAAAATAGATGAAATACCAAGTGTCTCTAGTAACTCCACTTCATATGCATTTTTTGAATCAAACTTCCTAAGAATCTTACACGGTCCAAACTTCCTCATCTTCAAACTATTGTATATTCCTATTAGAAACCTTGCATTCATTATATATTCCATAAATTCATCTGCAATAAAAAACTCCTTATGTCTCATTTTCTCATCTACCTTCTCCTTGTACTTACTGTTCATGTCCTCCAAGTGATTTCGGACCTGACTATGCAATGTCTCCATCAATCTTGTAAATTATTCTACTTCAGAACTCCTCTTATTCTCCATACTAATGTATCTTAGTTCAATAACTCCTCTAGGATGTATACCTATCAAAATATCAAATGGTGTCTTCCCTATAATTTGACTTACTAAATTATTGTATGTGAACTCTACTTGTAGTAGAACTATATCCCAATGTCCTACCTTGTCTCCAACCAAACATCTTAATAAGGTCCAATCCAGTATTCTGACTACTCCCTTTTATTATTTGAAAAATTGTACAACTCTAAAGATACTTATTGACATCCTTATATATTTTCAGCCAAAAATAGTGTTCACTCAGCAAAGCTACTATCTTGTCCACTCCAAAATGTCTTTCTAGTCCTCTGCTATGCTTCTCCTTGATCAAATTCTCCCTCATTGAACTCCTTGGAATACACAACCGATTTCCCTTGAACAACATTTCTTCTTGAATAAAATAATCCAACCATTGGCTCGTATTTATCACTACTGGCTATTTACATGACTTCCATGCTTCAAAAAAATTTGGATCATCCTCATACACATTTTTCAATTATTCAAAACTTAATACTTCTATCTTCATTCCTGCCAAAAAATTCCTTCTTCTACTCAGCACATCTACAAATTTATTTGACTTACCACTCTTATTCTTCAACACAAATATAACTCTACAAGAATTCAACCCATCTCATATGTATTTGGTTCAACTTACCTTGAATATTCAAATAATTCAAAGCTTGATGCTCAGTGTACAACAAAAACTCCTTAGGCAACAAATAATGTCTCCAATTCTTCAAGCCTTGAATTATGGCATAGAATTTTTTATCATAAATTGAATATCTATTCTTGGCATCATTCAAATTTTTCCTAAAATAAGCTATAGGTCTTCCTTCCTAACTCAATACTACTCCTATTGTATTTCCCCTAACATCATAATCAACTTAAAATAATTTCTCAAAATTAGGCAATGCTAACACTAGTTTCTCTTTCACTTTTTTCTTTAGTAATTAAAACATTATTTGTGCCTTGGATGTCCACTTAAAGACCTTCCTATCTCCTCTCACTATTTTTTTCATGGGTGTGAAAATGCTACTAAATATCCTAATGAATTTCCTATAAAAACTTGCCAATCTATGGAATGATCTTACTTCTCCAATGTTCATTGGTGTAGGTCATTCAAAAATTTCTCTAACATTCTCACGGTCCATCTTCAATCAGTAGAAATGAAAAAAACCAAGTACACCAACTCTATCTTCGTAAAACTACACTTCTTGATGTGTATCAACGTCTCCTCTCTCAGTCTCTATAATACTTGTTTGATGTGCCACGAATTTTCTTCTCTAGTCTTACTAAATATTAGAATTTCATCAAAGTAAACAATAATAAATTTACCCAATAATTTCTTTAGTACTTCATTCATCAACCTCATGAAATTTCAAGGTGCATTTTTCAATCCAAAATGCATCACTAACCACTCATACAATCCTTCATTATTCTTGAATCCAGTATTCCATTCATCTCTTTCTCTAATCCTGATTTGATGGTATCCACTCTATAGGTCAATATTTTTGAAACACTTTTCTCCACTCAAACAGTCCATAATGTCATCCATCCTTGGAAATATGAATACATACTTAATTGTGATCCTATTGATTGCTCTTGATTTTTTACACACTCTCCACTCTCCATCTTTCTTTGGTGCTAGTAAAAAATGTACTACACTTTGGCTTAAGCTCTCTCTAATCAATCCTCTCCTCAACAAGTCTTGTATTTGTTTTTTCAACTCCATATTTTCTACAGGTGTCATCCTATGTGTCACTTTGTTAGGAAAATTTACTCCTAGTATTAGATCTTGTAGTGTAGAAAAATTTACACCTTTACATTTTCACACTATGTTTGCATCCCCTTAATTAATTGGACTTAATTAAGCTTCTAATTACCTAAATTATGCATTCCAAAGCCTTATTACTCCTATTTTCTAAAAGGGAAACCTATATTAAACAAATTATAAAATTAATTTAAACACCTTGGAAATTGTGTGTCTTGGATTTAGGTCCTAGGACCCATTCGCCCAAGGGCGAATGAGTCCCCTTTAAGTACTAGGACCCAATTTTTAATATGATTTTGGTGTAATTTTAATGATTCAAATTGAAGCTGCATATATCGGCTTGTGGAGTCTATTTTTTGGGAAATTAGATAAACACCTATAAATATAGTTATTTTATCAATTTAAATCTAAGTGGTATAATCAAGAGAAAATTGGAGACCAGATTTATTAGTCATCTATAGAAGCAATCAAGATCATATCATCATGTCAAATTTCATGTTTATTTTGGAGCTAATATGTGTTATAGGTTTCAAGCATTCAAGAAAGATCCAATCCTTAGAGAGATGTATTAGACTTCAATCCTCTAAGGGAAGCCATTAAGGGTTTGCTAAGGTATAGAATAGCTTTGTTCATTCTTCCATTTATCATTATGTCATTATCAAGGCTTAATTACCAAACAAGGGTTTGAATAAGAAAACCCCTATTCACCCAAAATAAATAAAAAATCTTCTCTCTTTGTATGTGTAGATTTAAATTTGAAGAAGGATTGAAGATTGATCAAAGGATAAATTTTGCAAGGTTGCCAAAGTTTTCAAAATTTTTGCCAAGCTATGGAAAATTGGATCTTGAATTTATTTCTGACTTTTTGATAGTCAAACTTAGAGAAATTAGAAGCCTAGATCCAAGATCTGAGGACTGCAAAATCAGATTTTGGACCCTTGTACAAAGAACCATTAATCCTAGGGTGAATCTATCCTTCAACAGAGTTCAAAACTCACTTTTAGTGCTAGGTACATACCATTATTCCCTTCTTAGATCTACCTATATCGTGTTTCTATTTTTTATATCATAATAATCTATATTTCAAGTGTTAGGCCATACAATTGAGTTTTTTAATGCATTTAAATTTATCTCCCAAAATAGCTCATGCAGGGGCATCCTTGATGCACCTTTTGAGGAAAATTGTGTTCACGTTGCTAAAATTTTGTTTTTTGGTTTGGTTGGAGTCAATAAGGTTGTGTAATACCATTTGGATTCATCTAAGTCCATTGTGTGATGTTTTTCATGTCATGTTGTCAAAAGCTACAAATGTTGCAAAATGTTGTCTTTATTGTCAAAAACTTGAAAATGTTGTCATTAGTGTTAACCAAGGATGTTGGTGGTCAGTTGGGAAGTTTCCAATGGTTGTAACATGATAAATATGCCATGTAACCTTGATCATAAATGTTGGAGAGGAATTTTAAGGAGAAATACTTCACTTTGCACATCTAAACTTCTATTTTTCTATGAAATTTGACTATAATTTGTATTGTACAAACTAGTACAAGTTAGTGTGGTCTTGAATTTTTTTTGAGAAATTAGAGAAGGGTTCTAAATTTTGAATTCTTTTTATTTGGTAAAATTTCATCAAGTTTTGTGCAAGATATTGCAATTTTGGTGAATGTAGGTCTAAATCCTACCTAGGGTTTCCAACCTGAGCAAAATTTAATCATGGGCAGAGTTTCCACCATCCAAAAACCATGATTTTTTTTGGAAAGCTCTATCCAATGCCCAGTCACATCCCTACAGGAGGACAACTCATTACTAGCATGTGTGAAGGAGATATGACTGATAGTGTACATAGAATTGCATGGTGACAATCATAAAACCATCAGTTTTTGTGGATTTGAGTGATCTATGCATTTTTTGTCAAGGGATGGTTTAATAATCATAGTGGCATGTTGTTAGAGGCTTGTATAATCCTAGGAATTCACATGAAAATTATTATTTCTTTTGTTTGAATTCATTTCCTAATATGCACCTAGTGGCAAAAAGACCTAATTTGCATGAATCATTGCATTAATCAATTGCTTGGGTCATCTACATTTGTAAATCCATAGAATGTGTTGTAATTGGTCTAAATAAACCAATTTTCCCATATTCCATGTTGTCTTCAATGATTGAGTTTCATTAGGGTTTTGTTCCATGTTTTAGGCTTTAGGAGAAAAATGCCAAGAATGAATAAGGGTGTAGATTTGCATCATTTGTCTTGAGACGCTATGTGGAAATGGTCTAGGTTGTTGTTTGTGATTCATTACTTTGCATAATATTGGTATGAGAGCCAATAAAGAAAAAAAATTAGTTAAGTGAATTGAAGATAAGCAAAGATGCCTCCAAGGGTGAATGTTGTTGAAAGAGAAATAGAGAGGTTAGCCAAAGAGATGGGAGACAAACTTGCCCAATAGATGAGAGAAATGAGA
This sequence comes from Sequoiadendron giganteum, assembly GCA_007115665.2. NCBI lineage: Eukaryota > Viridiplantae > Streptophyta > Pinopsida > Cupressales > Cupressaceae > Sequoiadendron > Sequoiadendron giganteum. The sequence goes on along the minus strand of CM021101.1, from coordinate 66,702,680 downwards.
GTAAGTATTGATGCAAGGCTTACAATAGTTGAGAAAAATCAAAGAAGAGGTGTGATCATAGGAGATTTCAGTGATTAGGAAGAAGCGATGGATGAAAACAATTCACAATAGGAACCCCATGAAGAAAGAGATGTTGCAGAGTTAAGGATGGAGAGATTGTTGAAAGCAGTCAGAGGTGAAGGTTCCAAATTGAAGATTGAACTCCCAGTGTATTAAGGTAGCCTAAATAGTGAGGAACTTCTTTATTGGATTGGAGAGACACAAATATTTTGAATTTGAAGAGGTGTCTAAGGAACAATAGGTGAAGTTGGTAAGAAAATAATTTAAGGTCCATGCATTCCTTTAGTGGGACTATGTGAAAGAAGAGCGAAGAAAGAAAGGAAAATAAAATATCACCTATTGGGACATAATGATTGAAAAGTAGAAATTTAAATTTCTACCTACTAATTATGCCACTCAATTATATAGGCAGCTACAAAATTTGAAACAAAAATATATGGATGTAAAGGCATATAGAAAAGAGCTATAAAAACTGAGTATTAGATCAAGCCATATGGAAGAGGATTTCGATAAGGTTGAAAGGTATTTGAATAGACTAAAATATAGCCTACAAGATGAACTAAGTCTCACAAGGCCTAGAATGGTAAAAGAATGCTACCATTTAGCCATGAAGGCTAAAGAAAATTTGAAAAGAAGACAAGAGAAAATGAGTCTAAAGAGGATCATTTTATAGGAGAGGATAGTCCCAAAGGTCTCAAGGAGAGACAAGTAATTCTCAAGAACAAACCTCAAATTCAAGGGGTAGTTTTAGGGTAAGAAGATCAAATTTTAGAGGTAGATTTCGAAATAGAGGAGGATCAAGTGGCTTCACTAGAAAATGTTATAAATGTTATAAATTTGTAGGCAATAAACCATGGAAATGCACTGAAGAATAGTCATCTACTTCTTTTAGGAGTGAAAGGAGAAATCAAGTAGCACAAGGTGGAGATGTTGAAAGTGTAAATTCTTCACCACAAATTGAAGAGCTAGAAGTTGGAGATTCTTTGTTGATGAAGAGAACCTTGATCAAAGTGCCCATGAAGAAGGAACAACCAAAAATAAAATCACTCTTTAGTACCACTTGCAAAATCCAAGGTAAATGTTGTCAGGTTGTCATTGATACTGGTAATAATAATAACTTGGTTTTTGTTGAAATGGTAGAAAAGTTAATATTGAAAAGGTTACCCCATGCCACTCCATATAAGGTCTCATGGATAAACAAAGGGAAACAAGTTTTAGTAAATGAGAAAGATTGGGTAGAATTCCAAATAGGGAGATATAAGGACAAATTTTTGTGTGAAATATTTCCCATGAATTTTTTCCATATGTTGCTAGGTAGACCATGGAAATATGATAGGAAGGCATTCCATGATAGTAGGAAATACACCTATTTAATAGAGAAGGATGGGGTCTCTTACACTTTGACACCTTTGAAAGAGGAAATCCAAGAACAACAATTGGGATATAGTGTGATGATGTTAGAAGAGAAAGAGTTCATTAAGACCATAAAAGAAAAGGAAATGGGCTTTACAATCATAACCAAAATTAGGATTGTTGTGATAGTAGTTAAGATGGATGAGTTTCCTTTGGAGATCCAAGATTTTCTCAAGAAACATATTGATATAATGGTAGATGAGATCCAAAATTCATTGCCTCCAATCAAGGATATATGTCATCACATTGAATTCATACTAGGGGCTCATTTGCCTGATAAAGCAGTATACAAAATGACACCACAACATAATGAGGAGACCAAGAATCAAGTGCAAGAGTTTCTTGATAAAGGGATAATAAGAGAAACCCTTAGTCCTTGTGTGGTTCCAACTATCCTAGCACCCAAGAAGGGAGGAGAATAGAGGATGTGCATTGATTATAGAGCCATAAATAAGATCACAATCAAGTATAGGTCCCCAATTCCATGGATTAAAGATTTGATGAATTGTCTAAGTGGAGCAAGCTTCTTTTCCAAGATAGACCTTAAGAGTGGGTATCACCAAATCAGAATCAGGAAAGGTGATGAATGGAAGACACCATCTAAAACAAATGAAGGGATATACGAATGGATTGTAGTGCCTATTGGTCTCTCCAATGCCCCCAACACTTTCATGAGACTAATGAATGAAGTTCTCAAGCCTTTTATTGGTAATTTTGTAGTGGTTTATCTTGATGACATTTAAGTTTTTGGTTCTAGTAAATAAGAGAACTTACATCATTTGGATTTGGTATTAAGAAGGTTGAATGAAGAGAAACTAATGATTAATCTAAAAAAGTGTGAGTTTATAAAGATAGAGCTACTATATCTTGGGTTTGTGATCACAAAGGGAATATTGAAAATAGATCCTAGCAAAGTTGAAGAAATCTTCAATTTGATTCCAAGTAAGTTATTTGTTGAGGTAAGGAGTTTCCATGGATTAGCAATCTTTTATAGGAAATTAATTAATAGTTTTAGTCATGTGTGTGCACCAATAATAGACACCATAAAGGGAGATAGGAGAAAGAAGTTTTTTTGGATTGAGGAGGTTGAAAAGAGCTTTCAATATTTAAAGAAAAGGGCAGCAGGGCAACCTATATCAGCTTTACAATATTTTAAAAAGGTCTTTTCCATTGAGTGTGAATCTAGTGTCTATGCTATAGGTGCAATATTGAGTCAAGATAATAGACCTATTGCTTTCTTTAGTGAGAAAATGAATGAGGCTAAAAAGAAATACTCTTCTTATGATCTAGAAATGTATTCCATGGTCTGGTATTTGAAAAAATGGAGGCATTATCTTCTTTCAAAGGAGTTTATAGTCTACATTGATAACCATGCACTTTAGTTCCTAAATACTCAAGAGAAACTCAGTCATAGACATGTCAAGTGGGTAGAATTCTTGCAAGGTTTCACTTTCACTATTAAGCATAAGAAGGTGCAGTCTAATAAAATAGTTGATGCTTTAAGTAGGAGAGCACTCATAGTGCAGGAGATTCAATTGCAAAGTGTGGGAGTTGAAGCATTAAAAGGTATGTATGCTGATGATGCAGATTTCAAGGAGATATATGAGTTTTTTGGGTAGGCTCATAGTAGTACCAATTATAAATGGTTTGATTTTCTTAATCACGTTTTCCCCCATTTTCATTGGTTTCACTTAGAAGAAAGTTTGAATTTATAATTTCAGAAATGTAATTTCATAAAATCAAGCAACGAGGATCTTCAGTCAATCACCTGAATGACTTTTGTTTAAAATTTATGTTAGACATTTACAATGATATTTTCATAGTTGAGGTATTCTCCATTTTGTTTTTCAAGGAAGAAGGCGAGTTCTATAGTGTGGATAATAATAGGTGTTGTGGGAGGGGTATTCATACTTGGCCTTATAACTTGTCTCCTTGTCTTCCAGTAGTAGATAATGTAACTAGAGTAGAAATAAGGTAAACTCTTAAAAGCTTGAATTTAATATATTATAGATAAGGAAGAAAATCTCTTGTAACTCAGTTTGATCTTAATTAAAACTAATATAACAAATATATGGAATAGTGGATATTGAAGAAGCGATGAAACTACGTGGACTAGAAATTTTTAACTTTAAGATACTGAAAAAGGAAACTAATAATTTTGATCAAGAAAATAAGCTTGGATAAGGAGGGGCTTGGTGAAGTATATAAGGTAAATTGTCATTTATTTTCTATCCATATTAGGCTTATGTGTTAATGTGTTCAAATGATGTATTACTTGATACACCAGCTATATCATTAGACAAAGTAGAACAATAATGTTCAAAATTCTTAATAGAGGTATAAATCTGTTGTTGATTAGCTGAAACACTCTCTAACTTATTTGCAGCATCTAAACACAAATCAGCAGAAAATATAACATCTACAACCATGCCATCTATATTGTCTTGTGTAGAGATCATCCACTGTGACATCTAGTTCCTTTAGGTTTCTGAGTTTTTTTGTTTTCTTCCCAAATCAGTATGAAGTTTGGCTTCATATCTTCCCCATAATATTTTATCAGAATTAATGATAGTAAATGTCTCAAGGGTTGGCCGGTAGACCATGGATTCATGAGATGAAAGCGATGCCTTCTCAACCAAGTGTACATAGTCAAAGCTGATCCTGAACCAAAGAATTGTTTACACATTGAGAAAGATAAATAAATTCCTTTGAAAACATTGATACCAATTTCAAAAGTGGAAATAACGCAAGAAGACGAGAACAAAGAAAAAATCACTAAGGAAATCACAAGTCTATTTGATGATGATTGGGGTTCTTTAGATTTTACACCTAGATTTATGGGAGTGTACAAGATCACATCAAAAAATTATGAAAAGGGAAAAGAATTGGCAGTATTATCAACACAAAACTCAAAATAACCTTCACAAGCATCTACTTCATCAGCTCTATAAGAAGACATAAGTTATATACAACAAACTTTGATGAAGTTGACTACGAAAAACCACTGAATCTGAAAGAAATAGAAAGACTTTATGGAAGAGGTTATGATATCTTGAAACAACTTGGTTATAGTGGAAAAGTATGTGGCATGAAAGAAAAAGAAATCCATGTTCCTATAGAGCCTAACACATAAGAAAACAAGACTGGTCTTGGATATTGTCCTTCTAATATAACAAAAGAAACAGAAAGACCAATTAACATTAATACTATCATGTGTAGTTCTTCTAAGATAAGTCTCACTTTAAACCATCTTGAATTGATTGATACAACATGTGATGAGTCATTGGAATACTTGGAAGATGATGAAGCCTTGAAAGAAATGTTAGGAGTTTACACTAAGTCACCAAATCCCCCTTAAAAAAAAGGAGTCGTTTGCGCTATGGTTAGTACTGAACAAGAAAATGAAGAAAAATAAATCAATAATGTTGATGAAGATGAGGAAGAACATATTTCTAAAGTTTCAAGAAAAATTTCACTCCCTATAGGAGATACAATCAAAAAAAAAATGGACACATCTAATGAAGAAAGAGTGATTCAAATAGGAAAGTGTCTTGATGAGGATGAACAAGAAGATCATGCTTGAAACTATTACATGAATTTTATGAACTCTTTTCTTGGACCTATTTGGACATACTGGGTATTGATGATAAGATAGTGACACATAAAATAGTCCTTAAACAAGATACTAAACTAGTAAGGCAGAAGATACATAAGATGAATCCTAAGATAGCTTTATTGGTTAAGGTTGAGATTGAAAAACTCCTCAAAGTTGGCTATATTTATCCTATTGACTATTCTCCATGGATTTCAAACATTATCACAGTCACAAAACCCAATAATCATATTAGGATTTGTATGGATTTTTGTGACCTTAATAAATCATCTTTAAAATATGAATTTCCCCTTCCTAATATCGACATGATCATAGATTCGACTGTGGGATATTCTTTTTTGTCATTCATGGATGGGTTTTTTGGATATAATCAAATCTTTATGAACCCTCAAGATCAATATAAGACAACATTTACTACAACTTGGTGAACATTTTTTTGGGTGGTTATACCTTTTGGATTAAATATTGTAGGCGCAACATATCGAAGAGCTATGAAATTGATATTTCATGATTACATACATAAGATTTTGGAAGATTATGTTGATGATATTCTAGCCAAATATTTAAACCATCAAAACAATGTTAACATCCTTTGAAAAATATTTGAAATAATTTTTATGTATAACATGAGACTGAATCCAAAAAAATGTGTCTTTGGAGTGGATAGTGAAAAATTGTTACGTTTAACAGTATCCCATAGAGGCATTAAAGTGGACACGAATAAAATTGATGTTCTCATTAACATGCCACATCATAAATATATTTATTAGCTATGTACTTTACAAGAAATAATTCAAGCTATCTGTCAATTTTTGGCATCCTTGGTGGATCAAACATTACCTTTTACACAAATTCTTAAGAAAGACTCACAACTCAATTGGAATGACGATTGTAAATAGGCCTTTGAAAGTTTGAAATATTATCTCGCTACTCCTCCTGTCTTACAACCTGGTATTCAAGACAAACCATTTATCCTCTATACAATAGTATCATCCCATGCTTTAGTAGCATTGTTGGCTCAACAAGATGATAACGGTAAAGAATATCCTATTTATTATATTAGTCAAAATTTAATTGACTATAAAACTTGATATACAACGATAGAAAAACAATGTTTGGATATTTTATTTTTTACTCCTAAATTGAGACATTATTTATTAAATGCATAAATTCATGTCATGAAATTTTTTGATCCTTTAAAACATCTTTTTGCTAAAACCGATTTATCAAGATGCTTAGCTAAATGGGTTATGTTGTTAACTAAGTAAATGATCTAAAATTTGTCTCTCAAAAGGAAATCAAAGGATAAGCCTTAATTGACGATTTAGTTGATACTCCTTATCCATTAATGTTACCTAATACAAACTCATTCCTAGATGAAAATGTGTTGACTATAGAAAAGTAAACATGGGAACCGTTCTTCGGTGGGTCTAAGTGTAGAACTAGCTTTGGAGTAGGGATTATAATAATTCAGCCTTCTAGCATGACTATTCCCTTATCCTATCGATTAAAATTCTTAGGAAAAAATAATACTATGGAGTATGAAGCCTAAATTACTAGATTGCATGCAACTTTAGCTCTTGGTGTATAACATATTAAAATATTGGTGAGTCTCAATTAATCATTAAATAGATAAGCGGTTCATATCAAGAAAAACATGATAATTTATCTAAGTATAAAGATATTACAATGAATTTATTGGAACACTTTGAATCATATACCATCAAAAACATACCATGAAAGTGGAGGAGTTTATGGTGAACTCCTCAAACACCCCAAGATCACCTGCAATACAAAATAACCTCCACAAGAGATAAATGGTAGAAATATTATGCTACCATTAAGATAGAAGAATGCCAAATTGAATATGGGAAATTACATATGAAGCCTTGCCTATATAGGAAAGGTTGAGATGTAGTATGTGATATTATGTTGACATGTGTCATAATCTTATGACATATGACAACTAACTACCTAGGAAATGATGCTAGATAAGATAAGACTTCTAGAAAAGACAACTCATCCTTCTAGAAGGAATCTTATATCCTAAGAAAACATGTGAACCTATCACCTAGTAAGTGATACCTAGGAATATATAATTAAATGCCTAAGTAAACCTATATAAGTGTAATTAAAAAATTAATTACACCGACACCCCCCATTAGTGCAAATTAGGAAGGAAATTATTATGCAAATGATGCAAAGATGTAATGATGGGTCTTGACTACTAGGCTATTTTAGGTACCCATGTACAAATGCAAATGAAATCTCTCACAAATGAAGAAAAGGAGAAAACCCAGTGGGAAAAAACTCCTCTCCAAAAGAGAGATGAAATACAATAATGATATCCATTAAAAATCTAATAAATCTCCATCCACACAAAGGATGAAAAGAGAGACCATTCAACCCCCCCATAATGAGATAACCTTCTGCAAGAAAAGCACTGAGAATACACTATGGAGTAACACTAGAATCCCCAATTCGGAAAGTAGGGAAAGATACTTCTGTTTGCTAGAAACCATATTAGAGTCACTCAAGGACTCAAGTTGGAATCATGAAATTAAATAGAAAACTTGATGCCAAGGAACATTGGAAAACTTGTAAACTAGCACAAATCTAGAATATATGAGGCAACAGTTGATTGAGAAATGATCTGGAAATGAAATGAAGTGCAGAGAAAATTCAAACCTAATGCACACAAAAAAGGAAATAGTGTATGCATTGATGAATGTTCACACATCTACCTCCATGATGAAAAATAATCTCAAATTTGTGTAGATTAAAAAATGAGAAAACATGGCCTACACCACTATGAAGTGATCAAAACTAGCTTTTCGTCAATATCTCATTTGCCAAAAATGGACACTGTGACCAAAAGTTATGAATTTTTTAAAAAAGATGAATTTAGCCTACATGAAATGGGTTTTCTAGCAAAACAAGTTTATTTCTGATTTGATTTTTGAAAAATTTATTCATAATTTGTAGATAAAAATAGAAACCTAGAAATATTTTGATGCTAAGAACAAAATCTAGAAATTATTTTTTGATCCAACAAGTAGAAGATGAAAAATGATTTTTTTTAACCTTCATCTAGGAAAAAAAATGATGTGTGGTGCTTTTTTTATATCAATTTTCTTTAGATTTGTGCAAGATATGAAAAATCTAAAAGATACCCATTTGAGATATCAACCCTAGCTACAAAAACCAAAAATCATTTCTCCTACAAATGAGCGGAAGCTAGATGAAAATGGCTCCAATAAAAAATAGTTTTCATCAAACACTTGACAAAATGGCGAGGCTCTCAAGACCCCAGTTCACACCTAGAAAAAATTTCATGCCAAGATTAGCCCCTAGAATCTAGGAAGAAGTCTATAGAACTAAAGGTCTGATACCATGTAGGAGTTTTTGGTGAAATCCTCAAACACCCTAGGATCACCTTCATGAAAAAATAACTTCCATAAGAGAGAAATGGTAGAAATATTATGCTATCATTAAGATGCAAGAATGCCAAATTGAATATGGAAAAGTACCTATGAAGCCTTGCTTATATAGACAAGGTTGAGATTTAGTATGTAATATAATGTTGACATGTTTCACAATATTATGACATGTGACAACTAACTATATACCTAGGAAATGATGCTAGATAAGAAAAGACTTCTAGAAAAGACAACTCATCCTTCTAGAAGGAATCTTATATCCTAAGCAAACATGTGAACCTATCACCTAGTAAATGATACGTAGGAATATAATTAAATGCCTAAGTAAAATTATGTAAGTGTAATTAAATAATTAATTACACCAACATAAAGGATAATCGACATGTAGATGAAATGGAAATCACTGCTTCCCTTGTATCTCCTGAAGATCCTTTAATCAATTTCACATTTATAGTTCATACAATCACAAAACCATCAATCGATGATAAAATAAAATAATTGGTATAAACCGATATTGAAAACTCTAGTGAATGGTATACAACAATATTCAATTACTTAAAAGAAGGTACCTTTCCTAAGACTACAACTAATTTAAACACTAGAGCTTATCTTTGAAAGCTTGCATCTAAATACATAATCCTTGCTGATGTGTAATATAGATGATCATTTGATGGCCTTTTATTCAAATGCCTTAAACAATTGAAAATAATTATAGCCCTTGAAGAAGTTCATGTAGGTGCTTGTGGGAGGAAGTTTGGAGGAATATCGTTAGTTAAAAAGTTAATTTGTATAGGTGTAGAGAAAGGGGATTCGCTACACATGAGTTATCTTCATTAAGAGAGCCTCATGGGGTGAACTACCCTAAAATACCTCAAGGAACAATGCGAGAGTTCTAGAATGAAAAAGAGGTCATAGAGATTCTTTGGACAAAATAACAAGCTCTTGGCCAGAAAACGACAACGTAGAATACAGACGACAACATGACACACTGACATACCCAAGGTGCACTAGCATCTTGTATGGACCAGAAAGCAAGTTTGTCACATAAAATAACTTAGTGACCACTTCTACTGTAATTGATGAGAACTTCTAAAATGTGGGAAAATGACAAAAAGCGATAAAACTGAAATAAAGTGAAATAGATAAAGAGAATAAGAAGTAGAAAATAAATGCTTACAACTATGCAAGTGATGAAGCCTCCAACATGTGAATGTCTTCAAAACCTGCATGCAAGATATCTAGAGAAATTGTTGGGGCTATATAGGGGTTTGCCTCAGTCAAACTTCCATTTTGGTGTTCCCACCTCCACGGGCAACCAGATAGAAAGAGAGAGTGCAACCGAAATGGAAAAAGCGTGTGGTGAAAGAAAAACTCACTCAAGAGTAGAACCCACACCACCAAGTAGCAGTGATAAAAGCAATCCCTTCTCAAGGAGGAGAACCTGTATCACAATATGTAAACAATAGATAGGGGATATGGAATCCCAAGATGCTCACAAGCATGAAATAATGGAGATGAAGCTGCAAGGCTTAAGGAAGCCAAAAGGTGAGAGCAATGGAGCTACAAGATCCAAAAGTGCTACAAAGGGTGTTGCCAAGAGAACTTGAAATTTTTTCTATACCAAGCTATATGGAGTTGTGCAAGCAAGAGTTGGAGAGCAGAAGGCTAGGGAGAAACTAGAATGAAGCTATAAGAAGTTAGCAATCATCATGGAATTGAAATGATAGAATTTAAGGAAGGATAAGAAGCAAGAAGAAGCTTCCCGAGCCGTTTCAGGGCATCCCCAGTCATTACCACTGACAAAAGCATATGAAAAGTGGAAAACATGCTCAGAGGAAATCATTTGAATGTTGAAACATCACAGGATGCTAGCATGGTGCACAAACATCTACACAACATGCTAGTTTCCAACCATGCCACACTACAAAATGACACGAACAGGAAAAGCACAAATTTTGATGCAAAGAAGATGCACAAAGGTACTTTCCAAAAAAGGGTGCTGGAGCATCTTGAGAGGGGAAAAAGGTTGATGCAGTAGCTAAAATGAGCCTACAAAAGATGCTAAGGGAGTGGACACTGAGTGGATGCAAGAATGTAAGTGAAATTGCAACGGTGCAATTTTATGACTAAACATTTTTCACCCACTTTAGTGGGCATATTAATCTACACTAATATGAACGCTAAAGGAAATCTATTAAACATAAATAAAATCAAATGAAAAAGGGATATTGTAGACGAAGAAGAAAAATATTCAAACCATGTAAGCATGCCCCTAGGTTGAAGACCTATAAAATAAATGTGTTACACAAGAAAAACCTGCATTAGACAAAAGTGTTAGAACATACAAAGCTAAAGGATCTGAGTCAGCAAAGTGAAAGATACCTCAATGTAAAAGGTTGTCTGAATACTATGCGTCATCCCCAAATTAAGAAACTATGCATAGAATAATTCTAAGATGAAGAAAGGAAGGACATACACTCAGGATGAAGAAGATGCAAATATTTGATTTGGTATATACAAAAGAGAGAGAAAGATAATTTAATAATGCAAGCGCCTCACAAGCCCGTAGACCTACAAGGAAGGTGTCCTCCAAGATATCTAACATGAAGGAAACCCAAAAATTTGTCCTACAGGCCTGCAGACCCATAGGGAAGGTTTCCTCCAAGATCTCTCACATGAAGGAAACCAAAAGAAAGCACCCTACAGACCCGCAGACTTGCAGGGGAGTGACCCCCAAGATATCTCACATGGAGGAAGCTCAAAAGAAGTGCCCTACAGACTTATAGATCTACAAGGAGGTATCCCATAAGATCTCTCGCATGGAGGAAACCAAAGGAAGGGGACTCCACAAAGTCGAAAAGTGGCCTCATAGGAGCACCCATAAAGTGACATGTTTACTTACAGATAGAACATGTTTGAAAACAAAGCGGCCACATAGGAAATCAAGAGAATAGTCATGTGTAGACCGTCAAAACACTAAAAGAATTTCAAAGAGGTCCCTCGAGAACCCTTCAAAAGAAGGAGGGGTCCACTCAAGGGACACACTATCTGGAATGCGAGGTCTAGTTAGGCTTCCCCCAAGCTAAATGCAAATGGTTTCACTCAAGATAGAATATTTCAAAGGGGGTCTCTCAATAACCCTTCAAAAGGAAGAGGGTCCACTCAAGGGAAGCTATATTTGAAAGTCATAGTGAAGAAGAGGGAGTCCTTCAAAAGGATGCACATCTCCAAAACAATTTATCTCTGCCCCCAAGATATAGGGGAGGAGAACCATGCAAGATACTTAGAACATGCAGGATAGAGGTAAACCTCAATATCACTTATCATTTTGAAGAAGAGGTAGGTGCATCAACAAACAAATGAGTGATCAAACCTGAATTAAAAATTTGTTATATTTTATCCTTCAAGGCCTTACATTCACTAGTGGAATGACCAAGCACTAGATGGTATGCATGGAAAGAATGTTTTAATTTATCATGTTTATGAAATTTTTTACATGTAGGAGAAGGAAGAGTAATTATGTGAGCTTTTAGAAGCCATAAAAAAATACACTCTTGCTCAAATAAATAATGAGTAGGAAGCAACCCTTTCTCTTGTGGAGAAAAGTTTGATTTCTCACAAGAAGGCACATATACAACAAATAATGGAGGATCACACTTTTTTGTGGGATCACCATCATCCTTCTCAATAGGATTACCATAGTTAACCTCTTTAATATATGTGCAATCATTTTCCTCAGAAGGAGGAGGATCAACATCAAGGACATTGCAATTTGTGTTCACATTATCATGCGATGTAGAAGAATAACCATCTTTGATGGTGGGTGTGAAGGATGTTGTTGGAAGGCTTAAGTGGATCGGGTCGACTTTATATTCCTGAATGAAGGAATCTATAAATTCTAGAGAAACCCAATCATCACCAAGACATGCATTCCTTTGAGAAGAGGCAGAACGAACAAACTTAAGATTTCTTGCTTCAGAAGGATCTTCCTCAGGGACATTCATCTCAAGAGCATCCTTTGTGGTAGGTACTGTTGGAGTAAACATTGACATATTGGAAGACACTGAAGGAATAAGAATAGTTAATACTGAAACCTGACCAACAACTGCCATCTCACATAAGTGCATAGCCTTAGGGTCAACCTTGACTGTGAATACTTGGTTATTGCAAATGAACTTAATAGATTTATGCAAAGTAGACGAGACTTCACCCATAGCATGAATCCACGATCTACCAAGAAGAAGATTATATGGTAACTTCTCTGACATAACATATACAAGGGTAGGTATGGTAACAAGTCCCAACCTCAAAGGCAAGACTATCATGCCTAGGGATTCTTGACCGACATTATCGAACCCATGAATTTCAACGGAAGAAGTATTAAGAGAAGATGGATCAATATTAATCTTAGGCAATAGATATATGCTTCATACATTGAGTACCAAACTGACATCAATGAGAGTATGTCTAATGCCAATTTTATTAATTTTAACTATAACCATTAGAGGGTCCACTTGCTTCTATACTTCCAAAGGTGGGAGCTCCTATGGATAGAATGTAATATTCAGTAAATCCGCATGAATATGAGCTATCAATGCATAAACATCTTCTAACCTAGTGGAAGAAGACAAGAGGATCTTTTGCAAGGCTTCTTGAAGCATACCTTGATAAACCGGAGCAGACTGAAGCAAATCCCACAATGAGATCTTAATCTAAGTGACCTGAGGTTGCTTGACAAGACCATTATCACCGGGTGCTTTAGTTTTAGGTTTAGAAGAATGAAGAAGACTTGGTTGTTTATCCATTATATTCTCATAACTATGGGCTACCGCTTTGTAAGAGGGAGCCATAAGAGGATCAAGAGAGTTACTATCAAATGGAACACCATTAATAGAAAAAACCATTTTAAGAGAAGGACTAGCTAGAGTCAAATAAATAATAGGTCTCTTAGGCCTTTGAGGGGTGGGAGAGACATAGATTATATTTACAAACTCATCGCAACTAGTGGAATAATTATTTGAAGACATATTCTCAACATCGATCCAAATAGGATCAAATGTGGAAGGAGATTCATCATGCACTAATGCATCATCTCTAGAGGAGAGTGCATTAGAATAGATAAGAAATTCATCATTCACAAATGCAACATATCTAAAATAGATTGCATTGTAAGGAATAGGAGATTCATGATTGAAAAACACATCATCTCCAAAAGAGAGTGCATTGGAATGAAGAGAAGGTAGAGTAACATTAAGAAAGGTATCGATGATTTCATCTTCTTGCGACAAGATATCCTCCAAAGCAAGGGGACTCTCATGAGAAGGATCAAAGACACCGAGTGACATGGGTAAAGCGAAGTCACTATCACATGCATGAAATGGAATATTATCAAAATTTTGAACAAAATTAGATATTGAACTAATAAAAGAAGATATTAAATTCATTATAATTTTTTTGATATTTTCTATGTTCTAGTAATTCACATTTTCGAAGGTCTTCAAAGCAGAATTTGAGGTCAAAACTTGCATCAGTTCCTAAATTTGATAGTCAAAGAAATTGTATTTTAGGGACTGAACTAGCTCTCTAGGAGACCTTTCCAATAGTGCAAACGGTTCTGAATTCCGAGCACCGAGTCAAAAGTTATGACCCCACCAAGTAGGGGTAGATAATTTCCTAGTTTTTTGGTTCACGTCAAGATCAAAAAAATGTAGAGAAGGGGGATTTGCTACTCATGAGTTCTCTTCATTCAGAGAGCCTCATGAGGTGAACTACCCTAAACTACCTCAAGGAACGACGCGAGATTTCTAGAACCGAAAAGAGCAGGTCATAGAGATTCTCTGGAAAAATTGACAAGCTCTTGGCCAGAGGATGACAACACAAAATACAGATGATAGCACGACACGTTAGCATCCCTGAGGTGTGTTGGCATCTTGTATGGACTAGAAAGAAAGTTTATCATAGAAAATAGCTTAGTGACCACTTCTACTCTAATTGTTGAGAACTTCTAGAATGTGGGAGAATGACAAAAAGTGAAATAGATAAATAGAATAAGAAGTAGAAAATAAATTCTTACAACCATGCAAGTGATGAAGCCTCTAGCATGTGAATGTCTTCAAAAATTGTATGCAAGATATCTAGAGAAATTGTTGGGGTTGTATAAGGGTTTGCCTCAGTTAAACCCCTGTTTTGGTGCTCCCACCTCCATGGACAACTAGATAGAAAGAGAGAGTGCAACCGAAATGGAAAAAGAGTGTGGTGAAAGAAAAACCTGCTCAGGAGTAGAACCCGCACCACCAGGTAGGAGTGATAAGAGAAATCCCCGCTCAAGGAGGAGAACCCGTATCACAATATGTAAATTCAATAGATAGGGGATATGGAATCCCAAGATGCTCACAAGCATGAAATAATGGATATGAAGCTACAAGGCTTAAAGAAGCCAAAATCAGAGACCAATGGAGCTGCAAGAGCCAAAAGTGCCACAAAAGGTGTTGCCAAGAGAACTTGAAAGTTCTATTGTATCAAGTTGTATGGAGCTATGCATGAAAGATTTGGAGAGAAAAAGGTTAGGGAGAAACTAGAATTAAGCTAGAAGAAGTTATTAGACATCATGGAATTGAAAAGATAATATTTAAGGAAGGATAAGAATCAAGAAGAAGCTTCTTTAGCTGTTTTAGGGTGTCCCTATCCATTACCACTGACAAAAGCATATGATAAGTGGCAAAAATGCTTGGAGGTGGTCATTTGAATGTTGAAACATCGTAGGATGCTAGCGCAACACACAAACATCTACGCGGTGAGCTAGTGGTTGGAGACATCATGCTACAAAATGATACGAACGGGAAAAGTGCAAAATTTGATGCAAAGTGGATGCACAAAGGTAGTCTCCTACAAGGGGTGCTAGAGCATCTTGAGAGGGGAAAAAGGTTGATGTAGGGGCTAAAATGAGCCTACACAAGATGCTAAGGGAGTGGAAACTAAAGTAGATGCAAGAATGTAAGTGAAACTGCAAGGGTGCAATTTTACAACTATACAATAGGATATTTTTAGCGACACATGGAACAATATTATTTCACTCACATTAAAAAATGTCATAAATATCAAGAGCACAATAATTTGATTCAAACTCCTACTTCTGAGCTTCATGACTAAGTTCCTATTTGGCCATTCTCAGTTTGGGGTTTGGATAAGGGTAAAAGAACAAAGTTGTGTCACATATTTGGCCAACTAAATATTTCCAAGTGAAACATTTTTAGCAAAAAACATTTTGGCCAAATAGGTTTCAGCCGAAACCATGTGGCATGTACATGGTAGACAAAGTTTTGGCCGAAGCCAAAAAATTCAAATTTTCTGCTTTGCCGGTTTCAAATTGACTTATTTTATATGTGTGGTTTTTGTAGAAAGGGTTTTAGTTGAAACCCTTTCAGTCAAAACCCTTTCTATCGAAATTGTCTATGTGGCATCTTATTTGGTAGCCAACTCAACTTTTTTCATAATTTTTTGAAACTTTCAACTTTAACAGAGTATTTATTTAGTTAGAATAATTTAAAAAGAAAAGAAAAATACCCTTTTGTAGAGATTGGAGTGGTGAATCCAAATATGTATTTTTTTAAATATTTTGATTAGTTTTAAGATATTTAATTTTTAAAATAATGCAAGTAGGTTGTTAAAGTTAAAAAAGAGGTTGATTAGAAATTTTAAAAACAAGTAAAACATATTAAAAAAAAATAAAATATATATGGTGCACTAGAGAAGAGAGTCCTCTTCAAAAGGGTGTAATTGTTTTTTCTAAAAATGATTAAAAAATAGACAATAGTTGACGTCCCATGAAAATTGTCAAATTCTGACAAGTTTGACTTTGAAACATTATTACAAGAAAAATATACATCAAAATATATATTTTTCCCATGCAATAGATATTGAAGTTACCTGTTTGGAGAAAAAAAATTAGGGAGAAATGAAGTTTTCTCAATTTGTTTCTTGACGTCCCGTGAACGCCATCTTTTTTTGAAATTTTCAGCATTCCAAAATATTTTCTTAAATTGATAAAAAATAATGAAAATATATTTTTTTAAATCTGAAAAACTTATAGGAATAAACTTTATCAAAATTTATACATTTTATTAGTATACATCATTTTGAAATTCAAAACATAAAGACCACTTTTATGTGGTCAAAGTTAAGAATTTTTGTTGTTGTTGAATGATTCCTTTATAAAGTGTGATTTTACCCATAAATATCACCACCTTATTCCACTATCCATGTACATTTATAATCATTGCAACTGATTATTTTACGAAATTGGTAGAAGCTATCCCTCTTCATTCCACAATAGCTGATGCAATATGTCATTTCATATTGGAAAACATTCTGCATTAGTTTCAAATAATGGAACTCCATTTAAGAACAATGAAATGAAGTTTTTTTTGGAAATTTTTCATGTTCCACATCAATTTTCAACACCCTATTATCCACAATAAAATGGTCAAGAAAAATAAACTAACAAAACAATTGAGAAAATACTAAGGAAAAGGGTAACTAAACGTAATAAAGATTGGAATACTCAATTAACTTATGTGTTGTGGGCTTATTGTACAAGTATTAGAACATCTATAGGAAGCACTCCTTACAACCTTGTTTATGGTGTCAAGGAAATAATGCCCTTAGAGTTAGAGATTCCTTCATCAAGAATTTCTCTCAAGGGGCTTATTGATGATAATACCTATAAAGAACAACAATTGCCTCAAATTGAAATGCTTGATGAATGGCGTATTAATGCTCTTGAGCATCTCTAAGCTTATTCTAAATGAATACAACGTAGTTATAATGATCATGTCATCCCTCATTTTTTTAATAAAGGAGACTTGGTGTTATATGAGAATCAACATAATGTCGATGCCCCCGAATGAAAAAGGAAAGTTAAGCCTTGATTGGTCAAGACCTTACATAATTGACAAAATTTATGGGTTTGGAGAATACACACTAACGGAAATATATGGTACACCTCTCAAAGAACTTATAAATTCCACCCATTTGCATCGATACTATACCTTATATCTTCTTTGAATAGTATGTATTTTAAAGTAGTGTTGTTAGATTAAGTAGAGAGTGTTCTATTTTATCTCGTATTGCTTCTTTCTTTGAAAAATGGATCATGGTATGTCTTAGATTATGGAGTAATTATTCAATAAGTTTGGATTCTTACTTTAGTTTGCATATTATTCAAGTTCATCTTGTGTGTTATGTTACGTTAGATCCTTATATACATTTAATGTTCTGTAATTATATCATAGTTGCATTTAATTTAAAATAGCATACTTAATCACAATGTAGTATCTAATGTAAACTAAAATGTTTTAATTATATCACATAAACATTAAATCATGGAGATATTTATTGAAAATTCTTACTAAAGATATTTAATAAATCACATTGTCATTTAATTCAACTAATAAAACCAAAACACGAATGTTCATATATCACAATTTCATGTACATATAATCAATGATGCATTCTTGTTATGGCCTATGACTGCTAGACCCCTCGGGGCTTGGTGGTGGCATCTATAGAGATATAGTGCAATGTGATCATGATCTACTCATAGATCTCATGGTGACTTGTAGGATTTGTGTCTCTCCAACCACTCATGCCTCCCGTATGAGTGCATCGATGCACTCCTGGTCTATACAATCTCTCTCTACCTGCAGCCTAGACATCTCCCTCTCTAGCCTTGAGACCTCTGACTCTTGCATGGACCCTGGAAGATGGAAATCATAAAAGGTATTAGTACACATCATGATATATATATATACATATACATATATATAAATCATATGTACATAAGTGTAAGAGCATAGTAGAAGTATAAATAACACATCATCACTTAGATCTCCAACTTGCCAATTAGAGTATATCTATGTAACAATGGACCCCACCTTTGTAGGATGTGTGGATGGCCCATTATCATTGGCCTCCCCATGCTCATTAATGTGGATCCTTGTTGTAGTCATTGACCGTGCTCTAGTGACTTAGATAGGAGGTGGATCCCTCCTCTCGGGGCCTGTTGCGGCCTTATCTACCTCATCAAGATCACAACTCATCGGCTAGATGCCCTCCTCCTCCTCCTCATCATCATCAAGAAATATGTTTAGTACTATACCCTCATCATATATATCTATGTTGATCTCCTCATCATCCCTATCATCTTTGAGACTTGGGAGAGGTCTTAAATGGCCCATAGGGTGATGCCTGGGAAAGACATGAGGTAGTCGTGCTCCAATCCACTACTACTTGTACACTGACGCCTACATTGTTGGCATCAGAGATCAGGGGCATGTCTTACTCCTCATCCTCTGAATCACTATAGTGAATGTCATAAATAGTGAGGTGATGAGTATCTCTAGGGTGATCCCACAATACTGGTTTACATTTTTTGGGCAAACTGGACACCAAACTAATTTTTTATAACTAAATCTTCACTTTTAGGCTCCTATAGTGGCTAAACCGTGAGTAATTTGAAGATGATGAAAACTAGTGATTTATGATGTTTTTTATATAGATTCTAAATATATTTTTTTCAATTTATTTGGAATTAGATTGCACTTATTTTTCCATGTCCTTCGAAAACTAGTTTTTCTAAAAATCAACATTTTTAAGTAGCGACACTCATCGTATACAACATAATTTTTTTTGTATGAAGGATAAAATTCTATTTTTTTCAAATTTATATTTGTTATTACGATATCTAGCACTTTCATTTGGTTTTATAGTGATTTATTGAATATTTTTTTCTCAATCAACTTTTGAAGCCAAACCAATTACAATTTAGACATAGGAAGACGGAAGGAAGGAGGAATGGAATGGAAATGGAATGGAAGATGGAAGGAATGGAAGGAGGAAAGATGGAATGGACGGATGGAATGGAGGGACGGATGGAATGGAGGACAAGGACGGAGGAATGAAGGAATGGAATGGAAGGAATGGGACGGATGGATGGACGGACAGTGGAATGGAAATGGAAATGGAAATGGAGTGGAGCGGACGGAAATGGAAAGAATGGATGGATGGATGGATGGAGGATGGATGGATGGAGGGAAGGAATGGAATGGATGGAATGGAATGGAATGGAATGGAAGGAATGGATGGATGGAATGGATGGATGGACAGCCGGAAATCCCCTGTGCCATTCCAAATGGCCTTCCTACATTTGAAACTTGAATGCCAAAACGGTGGCTCAAATGGACTCCAAATTGAACACAGACTTCGACCCACTTCCTAAAATTTGGTCTTCTTTCATGTGCAACCTGTGTCTGACCAAATCCAAGACAGAAAAAGTCATTGGGAGTTCCATGCCTCGTTTTCCCATCCAAATGACATTCTGCCAAGGGGATTCTAGCCCTAGGAACTCAGGTTACCTGTCTTACTTCTTAATGATGTTTTTATCGAGTGTTAAAAATTTATCAAATATGAATGATGATTGTGGATCTAATTGTGATGTGCAGGGATTTTTTCAAAGGTGTATCCACCTGTTTAATGTTGTTGGCTCCCATCTTTTTGTGCATGATTTATGGAATCTGGTGGAGAAGCCTCTAGTGTCACCAAGGAAAAGGAACTGCCAAAGCACCTCGAGGCAAGGAGGAAAAGGATCAAATGAGGTAAAATTCTAGGGGGTGCCATTACACTCTAGAATCACCACTCTTTGGAGGGACATCACATATACTAATATCAGGCATGTCAATATTGATGAGTTTACATGGAGAGTCAAGGTGGACCCCTGAACAAAAAATGCAAAGTTAATCAGAAGCAGCAGACTTTCAAAGGCTGTAGGCTTCCCGCCAGCTTTGGTGGCCCCTGAGATGGTAATGGCATGTCGAGAAGCATATCAACCTAAAACCAAAACCATAGTGGATAGAGATTGAAACATCCTTGCAGATATGTCCCCTCTTGGGATAACTACAAATTTTGACATCCCTACCTTTGAAAGCATGAAGACCCCGACTATAGAAGAATGCAAGGCATTATGGGATCAATATCCTATGAAATGCAAGAAACTAATTAATCAGTACTAGTTGAAGGATAAGCAAGCTAGTATTGGGAAAGTCCCTCAGGAGCTCTTTCACAATGATTTCTTCACTGGAAGAAGGTCGTAGAAAGAAGGCCCATTACTCTGCTCAGTAGGGTAATGAGGTCATGGTAAATTATCCATGGTGACGTTGCCTTTTATTGGGGGGAAATAATGAGCAATTGCTTCCATGAGCAATTCATTAGTGTGAAGAAGACATCAAAATTCTATATGACATCCTACCTGGACTATTCACTTGCCGATCGGTGGGATTATCATGGATTGACTATAATTCCCAATGAGGTGCCAAGGAGGGAACTTAAACCCTATGACAAGTACCCTCAGCTACAATAAAAAAACTTCAAGGACTACTATAGGGTAAATTATGCCTTCATTGCGTACATCATCAAACTGCTTGGAGGTGATTTCAAGAGAAGAGTCTCCCACAGTGCCAGGGCCCTCCTCCGAAATTATGCCTTCCTGTATATACAATTCCCTAAGTTCACTTACATTCATGCCCAAGGATTCATGGAAAGGCCAAACAAGTTGCCCTGGTACCCCAATGATCAGATCATACCATTGGAGCTGACTTGGTAGCTGCGGCACATTCACAATGTTCTGAGCAGAAAACATCTAGCAAGGACTCCTTATCCTATTGACCTTTTCTAGGGAATGTAAAAAATTCATACCTCCCAATGTGCAAGTAATTCAGAGAAAGAGCCGGTTGAGTATCACTTCAGGAAGCATACAGCTCGACCACGAATGGACCCATATGGTCATATCTGAAAGGCACTGGGATTTGAGTATGCCCACCTCCACAATGTTGAGGATTTCTGGGCCAACTACAAAGATGATCTTGAAGTATAGTTATGAAAATATATGTGTATGACCACCCTCTACGTGCGAAGAGTGAATTTGTGTCCGGTTCTGGATCAACTTGAAGAGGATGAGAGAACGATGATCAATCCACGATATAGTGTCATTGCCAATATGCCATTGCCCATGATTGATTGGGGTGATCAAAAGTTTGATGACCTCGACATACTCACCAAGCCCATGGAGGCTTGAACGAAAGCATGGATCAACCAACAAGTGGCCTGACCAAAGCAACAGGGAGTCACCTTAACATTCAAGGGACTCAAAAGTGAGCCAAGTGGCTTTGATGGTCGGGTGGCTATTACTAAAATTGGGGAAACCTCAAAATCCCCACCATCTGTCAAAATTAAGAAGAGAAAAGAAGCTAGTGAGCAGGGGCCTAACCCAAAGGTTTATGCTCAAAAGGCTTTAGAGGGAGAGCCTTCCAAAAAGGAAAGAAAAATAGCTAGGGTTATGGAAATGTTTGTAATACCTAAAGATCCGCTCCTCAAAGGGAGAGAGGAAGAGGTTGACCCGCCAAGGTCTCCATCTGCTACAATTGATGCTATTACCACTGTCACACCTACTTTGCTTGTAGTAGCTACTACCTCTTTGCCTGCAATGGACATCTCTGTCCACCTTGCCTCCACTTCTCTAATCATGCAGTTCATATTGGTGGATTCATCCTCTACCACAGCCTTGCCAGTCTCATCATCTTATGTGTCCCCTTCCCTTTCATCATCTTCTACTACTGCAATACCTATCCTCAGTCTCTCAGAGTCCTTTGTAAAGTACATGCAAAATGTTCCATCCGAGCTTTTGAGAATTCTTGCAAATCCCATGGTGCAAAATACGATAGCCCAGGCTATGGCTAACACTCCAACTCTCCCTCCTTGTACTGAACCACCGAGAATGGAGGAAAAAATGCAGATCTCAGATGCACTTGAGTGATGGTAGCTAGAAGCTGCCAAGAGGCCCGAAGATGAAGAGTTTGAATATCATGAGCACCTGATGTTCGAGCGCTAGGAGATCAATGAGGTGGCCTATGAATACTCCAGTTAAAGAAGCGAGGATCTAAACACATAATTAATTTGAGAAATGGCTGACCCAGAGCTTGAAGAAGAATGGAACAAGTAGCTCGGGGAGATTGAGGATCAAGAGGCTGTAGGTTAGCCTATCATTGAAAGGTTTTATGCTCTGGAGACTGAGACCAGCATGTCTCCAGCTAAAAGACATGATCGAACCCCAGAGCATGATGGGAAAGCATCCCTCCATGAACAAGAACAAGAAGATAAGCACAAGGAGCATGAGTATGATCAAAATTAAGAAGAAAAAGATGTTGAAAGGGAAGATCCCCTTGATAAGCAATCACTCACCAAGTCTCCTACCAAGCGT
This sequence comes from Sequoiadendron giganteum, assembly GCA_007115665.2. Classification (NCBI taxonomy): domain Eukaryota; kingdom Viridiplantae; phylum Streptophyta; class Pinopsida; order Cupressales; family Cupressaceae; genus Sequoiadendron; species Sequoiadendron giganteum. The sequence continues at coordinate 66,679,846 of CM021101.1, read as the reverse complement.
ATAATGATTGTACAAGACCCTGATGAGGAGAAGGAGAATGCATGGGTTGAGAAGGAGGCCCTTGTTGTCAAAACCATTGAACTTAGAGTGGAGGGCAGAAAGGATCAATGTGAATCATCCAAGGAGGGGCCCCGAATTCCCGATTGGCTAGGGAATTAGCTTAGGCAAAAGAATCCCACCCTAAAAGATCCTAAGGCGAGGCTAGAGACAATACTGGCCAGAGCACAGATAAGCACTAAGAAGGAGAAATGGCCAAGAATTAGATCGAACGTAACCATGGATGCCTCTGGATCTAGGGTAGTAGAAATAGCCATGTCGATGGTTGGAGAACAAGGAGTAACTTATAACGTCTCCACCATCAACTTGGGAGTGGCCACTAGGGAGCGGAAGGTTGACCACCTCCGAGATTCGGTCGCCACAGTGGTGCACCTTACCCTGTAGGATAAGGTTTCAAAGGAAAAACTTAAAGCCAAGGTGGTCGATCTAACGACCTACATCCAACAATGTTCATCCCCGGATGAGAAGCCCACCACGTCGTTGGCCCCGCCATAGTTGAAAGAACCAAGAATAGAGGTATAAAGGACTTTTGAGGGCATGAGGTAAATCTGTGAGGAGTTCTTGAAAAAGTACAACACCACCTACCCAAAGATCGAGGCTATCCTCGTGCTGCTAAGTGAGGTTTTAGGAGAAGGACCTTGCCCTTAAGGATGATGAACACTGGTTAGTGGATGTGTTGAAATGAGATTTTGACCATCAAAAGGGAAGGCTGGACAAGATCCTAGAATGAGTAGTTCCGGATATCGAATGGGCCAAGGAGGCCAGAGGGGATTGTGCTCGGTACCTCAAGCTGATGACGGGGTACAAGTTGCCTGCTGTTGGAATCAATCTAGAGAGGATAAAGCCTCATTTCTTATAGAACATGGAAAATGGGATGTCAGTCGAGGTTACCATGGATTTCATGAGCTTTGTTGCTTGAACCTTCGCCTAGTCTAAGCTCTTCAGAATTAATGCTGCCATGTATGATGACGACTGGAAGAAGCTTGTTAACAACTCCCAGGAGTGGAGTTACCAAGTGCTATGATTTGACATCATGGAGGTGAACAAGCTTTAGGCAGTTATTTTGAGCTTTGTGGATTATGTAGCTTTAAATAAATAGGAGGGTAACCCTGTCATCGATGAGGAATTCTTAAAAGAGTAGCTGCAGCAAAGGGCAAATAGCAAAAGGACAAAAATGCTACAGTGCTGCCACTAGAAGAAAAAACAAGGAAAAGGACAAAATATGTTTTCAAAATGTAATATATTTGGGGGTAGGTGAAAACCTAGTGTAAAGTGCATCTTGGCCACACAATAGAATTGAATCTTGGTCATTCATTTTTCTTTTTAAAAGCTATAAATAGAGGCCCCTTGCTCTCATTTTAAGAGAGTTTAGTTGTTGTAAAGGCATGCTGCAAATTTTTTAATAGAAATATATTGAATTGGTGCATTTCTTGATTTCTTCCCATGTTGCATGATTCTTCTCCGATTAGGTAAAATTCTAGTTTAAGGTTATTTTTCTATTCTAGATTCCTTTAGCTGATTTTGGTGGATTTAGTGATGTGTCTTTGGTTATGAAGCTTTCTATTGTGTGTATGCATTCCTTGTCCATACTTTTGGTCATTTGCTACTGGTAGGTGATTGTGCAAAGTTATCCTGGACTATAATTTCACTTCTCTTTAAACTTCGTCTTTGTTCACATCTACAGTCCTTAGAAGATAGCATAGATTTCATGACATTGTGAGAATTTAGATTAAGTTAAATCCTATTTTAAGGAAATTTTCCACATCAGGAACCTCCATGATAATTGTTCATCATTAGTTGTAGGTCCAAGAACCTTCCTTCTTCTTTACCCCCACTTTTTCCCTTTTTTTTAGAAACAACCTGTGCTAAGGTTCATTGCACATTATAAAGCCAAATCCAACGAAACAATGGAGTTCTCGACTACTGTTTCAACCTATAGCAAAGTGTAGTAATTCCCCATCTGAAGAACTCCATTCACAGACCCAATTCTGCTACAAATCACATCAATCAACTGATATATTCTAAGCATCATCATGACCTGACATTCGAGAGACCTTGGGATAGTGTTCTACAATTTGATTGTGGAAGATTGTCTTTCAAGAGAGGTAATACACCTATGCATTACCTGTCTTGTGAAGTGCATAAAAAAACCATCAATAGAACTGGTGCTAGAAGGAAGGCCTTTTGGAGATAAAGATGGATCTAATTGGGTCATTCTCCCCTGAGAGATTTCATCGAGTCTTGAGATCTACACTGAATAAAGGGGAATTTCAGGAATTACAACTCCCTATCCAAGCTAAAAGAGCTAAATGAAGGGAAGCATCCATCATTGATTCACTAGACCAGATCACTTCTCTTTCACATACATCTTCTCCATCATCATTAGAAGTACCACCTTCCACGCATTTGATCCAAACAGCCTTCCAGGTTGCCACTCCACCTGGGTTGAACACTGTCTTTTTAGCCAAACACAATCACTAGCCCTGCTGTTGTCCTATCGGTTGTTGCTACCCATTTATAGTTACAAGCCAATATGTCGTAGCCACCCCCACCGCCCCCTCCAATGGCATGGCTAGGAAATAACCCATCTCCTTTGGCTTTCAAACTCTACCACGATATGCCAAAGAATCCTGAGAATTTTTGCATGAATCTCAACCCTCGGGATCCACAAAGGATAGCCAAGGAACATGTCAAGACCTTCAGAATTGCCCTGGAGAATATGCGGATCATATAGGAGGACATGGCTTGCAGGCTCTTTCCCTATTCCTTAGGGAAGGATGCCCTCTACGGGTATGTTCATTTTCCAGCCAAAACTATTAACACATGGGACCTTCTAAAGAATGCTTTTCTGTAGAAGTTCAAGACTCCGATCAGCCCTACAGACTCATATAGACACTTCATATCAGTTCAAAGGGAGATCAATGAACCGATCAGTTCATTCAATGGTTGTTTCCACATAGCGTACACTCGGCTACAAGCCTTGTAAGTTTTCAATGATGCTACCATCTTACCTATTTACTATGCAACATTGGATAACCTCACTTCAACCCTGGTGAAAAGAATGCGACTGTCACCCGCTAGGTTGATTGATCAATACGCTAAGGCCATTATTGCTTGCACAAATTTGGGGTAGAAAATTTCTAGCCCACTGCCTTCTCTTGGGAAAACTGCACATCTAACATAGATTCAGGGGCTTACTCAAGCCTTGCAGCATTAGACACCCCTATTGAATCTAGTACCATAGCTACCTATGGTTCCACATCCTGGGAAACCAATGAATTAGGCATATCCGACACCTCACTACTTGCTGCCCCAGTAGCAACATTCACATCCTCGACCATCCCAGGTGTTAGCGTACCTCCAAGCGGCTGAATTCCCACCCGCTCATCGAAATCAGTTGGTTGCATAGCCCGTGTTCCTCCAAAATTTAGTATCACAACCAAACAACACCAAAAAGGACAGGATTGACGAGCTCACATAAATGATGAAAAGGATGTCCACAGAAATGATGCACTTAAGGAATTAGAACAACCAGCTACAAGCATCACAAAAGAGCATTTAGGCTAACCTTAATCGTGATAACACAAATCATCATGAAAGCTGAGACAATCAGGATGCTAGCATGTCATCCGGACAAAATTATGATAGGAATCAAAATTCGGGCTAGAACTTTGACAAAAGACCCTTTCAAAGGCAAAATCGGACATGGAATACATGACCCAACAATGGTAGTGTTCCTATGCCCCTTGATCAACCCAACATTAATGAGAACCCCACAAGAAGATTTTACTTAGCAGAGGCTGCTCTATCCGGTTGGTGTCACATACACAAAACAAGTCACCACTCCGAGTTGGATTGTCCAGAATTCCAAACTGCTGCTGAGATTTTCCAAGTTGAAGTCCAGAATGTAGTGGACAATTCAAGATGTAGAGACATTGTCCCATCCAACCCATATGACTCCTTGGTGCTAGTGGTGAACCAAGCTCATTTCCCAAAGGCTCAATGCAATGCGCTAGAGCAAGAGGGTGCCGGTTCAAATAATAGCAATAAAGTGGAGGAGGTAAGTTCTGAAAGTCCTTTGGCTCAAATTTTCAATTCAGTACATAATGGTCCTAAAGAGGACGGAGAAGAGCCTAGGGAAGATGAGGTCGAGATGTTTTACCAATGGACTACCCCTCACAACCTTATAAATAGACAAGCCGATGGTCGTCCTGGAGGTCCTTTTACGACCTCCACTTTGCCGAATAATTTCAGCACCCCTCTCAATCCAAATTCTAGTAATAACCTGGGTTTTCCTCATACAACCACATGGTATCTTAGTAGGAATAAACAATAGAACAACAGCCAAATCTAGGCCACTAGCTTCTTCCAAAAAATCTCCTATGATCAAGAAGTTGAGAAGATGAGGGAGTATATTGCTGAGAAATTTAAAAAAGTGAAGTTAAGTGTATCTGTATTTGAACTTCTAAAGGTGCCTGCCATTAGGAATGCCTTTTTCAGAATGATAAATGGGAATCCATCATAGGGGTCAATTCAAGAAACTCCAACAAAGAGGGTTTCCTTTGACGATCAACAAAATGAGCTGATTGTTAGACAAATCTTCAATAGTAAGGCTGACCCACCAGTAGGGCAGCAAGCAAACAAGTAGTTTGATAGAGTAACTAATTAGGTACCAATCCAAAGAAAGAGAAATGAGAAAGACAAAGGCCATGTCACCCAAGTGGACATTTCCTGGGGATTGTTTCAGGGGAAATTCAAAACTCCTCCCTTTCTTACCACCATACGTGTGTTCAGGAAGAACCTCCAATATTGCCTGCTTGATTCAGGAGCTTCGGCCAATGTCATTCCCCTGAGTGTGTGTAAGGCGCTTGGAATAACACCAACTCCTTCCTAGCAAAAGGTGACACAAATTGACAAAACCAAGATCAGAATAGTGGGGGAAATTAACAAAATACCTATGCAGATTGCTATTGATCCCCAAATCCAATAGAAAATAGACATTCAAGTGGCTAATATCTTGGATACGTATTGTATAATCCTAGGAAGGGATTTCACAAGGGCGTTCAATGGATACACCGTGGCCGATTACTCACATATGTGGCAGCCATGGAAAGGAATGTCAAATCAGATTTAGATTGATCGAGAACTATGAATGACATTCATGATCACTGAGTACAACAACACGAATGAGGTGTTGTATGCTAAAATAGATTTGGGGAATTATTCCCCAGTATCATATCAGAACGAACAAGAATACCTTGAGGAAGAGGGAACAAGTGAGGTCTTCCTCATATTATGTAGCCCACTTGCTAATTTAGCCAGTGCCTCTCAGAGCACTGAAGTGCTGATAGAATCCGACAATGAAGAGTCAGGAGAGGATGGTGGTCTTGGACTGTTGGATAGTTTCCAAGATTTCATGGAAAAATTTGTTCACAACTAGCTTAGTCTGGGAACCCGAATGAACTTTCAGGAACTCTTGCTCCCTAATTGGTGTAGGGTACACAATGCTGCTCACTCAGAATTCAATTGTTGTTTGTGTCAAACAGTAGTTGAACACATTAAAAGATAATCCACTCTAAAAGAGAATGCAAGATCAACACCATACAAACAAACATATTCCATCCCTGCACTTCCCAAAATGGTTACCAGAATGAAAGCCCCACCGAAGGTGAAAGCTGGATCTGTTGGTTCTATGTTCAAGGATTCTCCTAGATTTTGGACATTGTGCTTTGACAGGTCTAAATCCAAGCACAGAGCTGGGGCAGGTTTTGAATTGATTATTCCCAAAGGTAAGTCATACTTTGCTGCTCATAGACTTTAGTTTTATTGTACCAATAACGTAGAAGAGTATGAGGAGTTAGTCTTGGGCCTCTTAATGACATTAAGAAAGGGTGTCAAAATGTTCCAAGTGTATGGAGATTCAGAGTTGGTCTTAAAGCAAGTCAGGAAGCTTTATTCCTACTATCATCGAAGACTCACCAACTACCGACACCATGTATGGGATCTACTAGAGGGACTGGATGCATTCAATATCCAATTGATCCCACGTGCTCATAATCATACTATCAATGCCTTGGCACAGGCAACAAGTACACTACAACCACTATCCCTATCTGGCCTCAGAAGATTCATGGTGGAGCTCACCTCCTTCCCATTAGTGCCGGATAATGTAGCCAATTTCCAAGTATTCAATGATGAAAAACACAACCTCGATTTTATCACCAACTCAGATGTGTTTGCTACGTAGATAATTGATGAGGTCAAACTGCAGGAGGTAGACCTCAATATAGAGGGGATCATTAACGTGAAGACCAATACCATCCCTAGGGGGATGGTCCAATTAGAATGAATCTTTGACTTGGATCAAATCAAAGATCAGGATCAGATGGGTGAGAAGGATACCATCAGTGGCCAGTGTGACACTTACAATCTTGAAATGGATGAGAATTCCAAGAACGTGTTCATTGGTAAGGTGTGTGCTCTTGAAGAAAGAAAGGGGATAATTGAGGCTCTTCAAAAGTATCACAACGTTATTGCTTGGAGTTATGAGGATCTCAAGACATATGACACATCAATTATCACCCACACCATCCTGCTTAGACTAGATGAGAAGCCATTTCGGCAGTGGCAGCGCCTTGTCAATGCTTTTCTAGAACCAATAATATACAAGGAAGTACAAAAGTTGTCAGCTAGGATCATTTTCTTGATTAGAAACTCCACATGGGTGGAAAATTTGGTTCTGGTTAGAAAGAAAGGGGGGAAATCTGATTATGCATCGACTTCCGCAATCTGAACCGAGCCTCAAAAAAGGATAACTATCTTGTACCCTCATTGGATGGGGTACTGTAGATACTAAATGGATCCTAGATGATGTCCTTCCTGGAAGGATATTCGAGGTACAATCAAGTTATGGTACAATAAAAAGATTGACACTAGACGGCATTCACCACCAAATGGGGAACTTTCGCTTATAGACGAATGTCGTTCAAACCAATCAATGCTAGTGCCACTTTCTAGTGCGCCATGGATATTGCATTCAAGGACCTGATCGGAAAGTGCATAATCATCTACTTGGATGATTTAACAGTGTTCTCAAAGTAGAGAGGTAATCACGTTGCTAACTTATGCAAGGTCTTTGAGAGGTTCCACGAATTTGGGGTTTCCCTTAATCTGAACAAGTGCATCTTCGGTGTCACTAAAGGGAAGCTCCTTGGACATGTCCTATCAGAATGGGGAATTTCTATCGACCTCAAATGTATCCAATCAATCATGAAGATTTAGCTGCCAAGTAGTAAAAAGAATTAAAATCCTTTTTCGGAAAGATCAACTTCGTCTGCAAGTTCATCACAAGCTTCATGGAAATCGCCAAACCACTCAATGCTATGCTAAAACAAGACGCTAAGGTTGAGTGGACCCTAGAAGAAAAGAAGGATTTTGGGGAAATTAAGAAGGCGATTGTTGATGCCCTTGTGCTGGTTAGCCCAAACTACTTGAAGCTGTTCTACATCTACTCATTTGCTTTAGATCATTCGTGTGCTTGTATCTTGACACAAAAGGATGACGAGGGGAGCGAACATCCGATTACCTTCATGAGCACCCCTCTAAAGGATGTTGAAATACACTATCACAACATCGAAAAACATGCCTATTCCCTTGTTAAGGGGATCAAGAAGTTCAAGCTTTATATCTTGCACAACAAAGAGTTCACTATAGTTCCTAAGCTCGTAGTGAAGACATTGCTCATGCAGAACGAGCTAGGAGAGTGAAGGGAAAAGTGGATTGCATTGCTGTAGGAGTATGATATGGAAATCTAGTCAATGAAGCTAGTGAGAGGGTAGACACTTACAAAAACAATGGTGGAGGTGGTTATTGATGCTAGACCTGAACTCACAGTGCAATAGTACCAGCTGGAGGATGTCTCTCTAGGGGAATGGTACGATGACATAGTGTATTACCTGCTGAATCACAAATGTTTGCCTCAGCTATAGGGAGTCCAAAGGAAAGCCCTTAGGTTGAAAATCAAAAGCTATATGTTATAGGGCACCATATTGTACAAGAGGAATCATGAAGGTATCTACTTGAGATTCCTTGGTAAAGAGGAAGTTTCTCATGTTCTCAGAGAATTCCATGATAAGTTCGAGATTGGTCACAATTCTAGTTTATCAACTACACATCAAATATTACAAGCTAGGTACTATTGGCCCACCATTTTCAAGGATTCTCACGGTCATGTCTGTACTTTCCATGTGTGCTAGAATGCTGCCACCCAAGAAAGGAATATTGTTGTCCTATTGCAACCTATTTTGGAGGTAAGGCATTTGGCGCAACGGGATCTTGACTTCATTGGTCCGGTAAGCCCTCCATCATCTGTTGGACACAGGTACATTCTGACCGCTTCTGATTATTATAATAAATGGACATAGGCAATAGCTTGTAGGAAATGTACAACTGAAGTACTAACTAATTTTTTGGAAAGTTTTATTCTAGATCGCTTTGGTTGTCCTTATACTCTAGTATGCGATAATGGCCCGAGGTTTGGTTCATTAAAATTCATGGGTTGGGCCTTCGATTATGGTATCACCCTTAAGTTTTCTTCCAATTACTACCCACAAGGCAATGGCCTTGCTAAGTCAACCAATAAGAACTTGATCACTATGATCAAGAAATTACTAGATGGGAATCCCAAAGATTGGCATACCCTGTTTCGTTTTTCCCTTTAGGCGGATCACACCCATCACAAGGCTGCCCTTAGGGATTCCCCGTATCATTTCTTTTACGGCATGGAGCATGTTTTCCCCATACATTTGAAGATACCTACCCTCTAATTTATCAATGATTTTTATGAAGGAGGAGACTGCAGAGAAGCTCGCCTTGCTGAGTTGCTACACCTTGAAGAAATACAAGACCGTGCAATAGAAATTTTTTCCAAACATCAGGGCATAGTCAAAAGGTGGTTCGACTCCTGAGCCAAAATTAAGGCCTTCTGCATTTTGGATCTATTCCTTCACTGGGACAAGGTCCACGAAAAGAAAGGGGGACACAAAAAATTTGACAAGCTTTGGCCTGGCCCCTTTCAGATTGCTGAAATCCTTGGAGATAATGCTTTTCGCTTAAAGACTTTGACTGGTGAATATGTCTTGTTGGCTAGCAATAAGCAACACCTTAATAATTACTTCCAGGCTTGAACTCTTCTAGAGTTGTTTGTGTAAATACCTGTACATAGGTTAGCGTAGGTTTCCTTGATTTGTCCTTCGGTTTTTCTTGTTTTCCCGGCTGGTTTGTTTTGACTTTGGAAGAGTCTTCTCATTTTGCTATGGTGGCCATGCTCAACTCAATAAATGGTTTTCCTTGCTGCTCGCTCTTGTGCTATTCCCTAGATAAGCCTTCATTCCCTATTGCTAACCTCTGAAGGCCCCCAAGCATTGGTTTTTAACTTTCAAACTCTGAACTAACCTAGGATGGCTACTCGCTTGAATTCCCTACATTTATCATGGAACACACAAAAACACATTTTAAAATATCCAAAGAATGGTATGGTGATTACTGAGAAGGTTGGATAAGTGAAAAATCTAAAGTCTGCTCTAGTGACCACTATGATTCCCAAGCCCATAGTAAGATTCACTTCTTACATGGTTGAATAGAAAAAGAAAGAGAGGAAAATGCTGAAAAGAAATATCAAATGAAAAGAATGGACAAAGTGAAAATAATAACCATATGGGTGTGTGAATATCTCTACCGGGGATATGGACGCCTGGCTGGTAGTAGAGCTATGTTCATGGGGTCACAGCGACAACTCCATCGGGCTATGGAAGTCTGACTGGCAGCAGAGCAATGTCCAGGTTACTTTTGGGTATAGACAAACTATGTAGCTTATCCCTCTCGATCAATGGTTTCCTGTGCCATCTCTAAGGAAAGTAAATGAACTCACCATGCACGCACATCCATGATGATGTCGCCACATGATTCAATCTTTCCTTCCTTAACCTACTCTTAGTTCAACTTTGAAAATCATCTTTGGTGTGCGAAACCAGAGATCATGGGTTCATAATGAATATTTATCTTTAGAACGTTGGGAGCATTCTCTTAGCGGAGTCACCATTTGTTATGCCTGTTGCACACATGCCCCATTTGGAATGGGGACCCTCTCTTTCCTTTTTCTTTTCCTTGTTTTGTGTGCCCATTTTTGTGTCATTAAAGGTCAACACATTCTCAAAAGTCACATTTTAAGTTTGACCAAATTTTGCCCCTTGGAAAAATGCTAAATATTAAGCCATTTCAGGTTTTTTCTTGTCTATCTGCCTTTCTGGTGTCTATGGCTCCTCCTTGGCCTGGACCCTCAGGTTTCCCCTCTCAGGTTTTTCTTTTGGTTCTGCCATTCCAAACAACAGTTGCACGAAGTCTTTCTGGCCCTTTGGGCCCGACCTGCCGTGATTCTCTTCCTAGGTTTCTGTTTGGACTTTGTCATTCCAAACAGCCACCAAATTCTGTCTTTCCAGACCCCAGACCCTGAAGCTCCCATTTCCATTTGCATTTCACTTGGCAGATTTTCAAACGACCATCCATCCACGTCTTTTCGGACCTCGAACGCCGGTCCTCCTGTCGTCGTCCCGAAATTTAAACTCAGCTACCTCACCTGTCGCCATACCGAGCATTTAATTGGATATTAATGGCACTGGGAGTTATATAAATGAATTTTCAACTGTCATTTTCACATGAAAGACGTGATTGAAAAAGACAGCACCGCCCCAACAATTTCCGCCACCGCGCCTGAACCTCTGCTTCGTCGTTCCTCATGAATTCAACAAAAGTCTTCTTTAGGGTGTTGAGGTATGTTCATTGTCTGCATGCCTTGTCTTCTTTTCTTCAAAATCATGGTCTAAATCAAGTAAAAATGATGAAATGAACTAAAATTTGGTAACGTAGTACCCCAACCTAGAAACCCACAAGTTGGAAGTGGGAAAATCAACAATTGAAGACATCAAATTAGGGGCCAGAACTTCACTTCCCCACCACTATTCCTTGAAGCAGTCGGTCGCATCCTTCAGGCCCGGACCTCTCCACGGCCGCTGCAAACTTAACCAAAATTTTGGTCTGATGACAAACCTCACTTTGAACTCTTGTGTCCAGATTTCTATTCCCAGATTTCCTAACAATAGACTCCTAATGACCTTCCAGACCTCGGAACCTGACCCTGCAAAGTCCATCATAAATCTGTACACAAAACCAAAATTTCTCTGGGTCCTGTCCGCCAAAATTCCCTTCCCGAGTTTCTGTTGTGCCTCCACCATTTCAAACAGTTGTCCCAAGAAATCTTTCTGACTCCCAGACCCCAGTCGCCCCTTTGCCACATAAAATCTAAACAAAAAAAAAATGTCCAAATGACTTTCGGACGTCAGACTCTGGAATTCTATCTCTGGGATTCCGCTTTGGTTTCGCCATTGCAAATGGCCAAACCTGACCATCTCTCCAGCCCTGGGTCTCGATCTTTGGTTTGTCACTGCACCTTTCCTGACCAACGAATTCATCTCCAGGGATTACCCTTTGGACTTCTGTCCCAGGATTGCCACCTCCATTTCACCATTTTGCATGGCTATCCCATGACAGCTTCTCAACCTCGGCAACTCAGACTCCGGAGCCCGACCCCCAGAGTGTCATCTTCTCTGCGCCATTCCAAATGGTCTTCCTACAGCTAAAAATTGAACGCCTAAACGGTGGCTCAAATAGACTCCAAATCGAAAAATGGACTTCGACCCACTTCCTAAAATTTGGTCTTCTTTCATGCCCAACCTGTGTCTGACCAAATCCAAGATCGGAAAATTCATTGGGAGTTCCATGCCTCATCTGCCCTTTGAAATGACATTCTGCCGAGGGGATTCCGGCCTTGGGAACCTAGGTTACCTGTCTTGCTTCCTAATGATGTTTTTATCGAGTGTTAAACGTTTATCAAATATTAATGATGATTGTGGATCTAATCATAATGTGCGAGGATTTATCCGAAGCTATATCGACCTATTTCATATTAATGACTCCCGTCTCTTTGTGCATGATTTATGGAATCTAGTACAGAAGCCTCTGGTGCCACCAAGGAAAAGGGGAAAGGAACTGCCAAAGCACCTTGAGGTAAGGAGGATAATGATCAAATGAGGTAAAATTTCCAAGGGGTGCCATTACACTCTAGAATCAACACTCTTTGGAGAGACATCATAGATACTAATATCGGGCATGTCGATATTAACAAGTTTTCATGGAGAGTCAGGGTGGACCTAAAAATAGAAAATGCAAAGTTAATCAGAAGCAGCAAAATTGCCAAGGCTATAGGCTTCTTGCCAACTTTGGTGGCCCTCGAGCTGGTAATGGCATACTGGGAAGCATATCAACCTAAAAACAAAACCATAGTGGACATATATGGAAACATCCCTGTAGATATGTCCCCTCTTGGGATAACTTCAACTTTTCACATCCCTTCCTTTGAAATAATGGAGACCCTGACTATAGAAGAATGCAAGGCATTATGGGATCAAAATCCTATGAAATGGAAAAAATTGATTAATCAGTACTGGTTGAAGGATAAGTGAGCTAGTGCTAGTAAAGTTCCTCAAGAGCTCTTTCTCAGTGATTTCTTTGAGGATTACCATGACATCGTTACCTTACCGAGCAGATTAATGGGCCTTCATACTACGGCCTTCTTCCAAGAATGAATGTTATACATTATGGAGCAAATTCTCCATGGTGACGCTGCCTTTTATTGGGGGAAATAATCAGAAATTGCTTCCTTGAGCAATTCGTCAGTGTGAAGAAGACATCAAAATTCTATATGACATCCTACTTGGTCTATTCACTTGCTGATCGATGAAATTATCATGGATTGACTACAATGCCCAATGAGGCACCAGGGAGGGAACTTAAACCCTATGACAAGTACCCTCAGCTATAATAGAAAAACTTCAAGAAGGACTACTGCAGGGTAAATGATGCCTTCATTGCCTAAATCATCTGGCTGCTTGGAGGTGATTTCGAGAGAAGAGTCTCCCACAGTGCCAGGGCCCTCCTTCGACATTACGCCTTCCTATATATACAATTCCCTAATTTCACTTACATTCGCACCCAAGGATTCACGGAAAGGCCGAAAAAGCTGCCCCGGTACCCCAATGATCGGATCATACTATTGGAGCTGACTTGGAAGCTGTGGCACATTCACAATGTTCTGAGTATCAAAAATCTAACAAGGAAACCTTATTTTATCGGCCTTTTCTAGGGAATGTACAAAATTTGTACCTCCCAATGTGCAGGTAAATTAGAGAAATCGCTGGTCGAGTATCACTTTACGTAACATACAACTCGGTCGTGAATGGACCCATATGGTCGTATCAAAAAGGCACTAGGATTTGAGTATGGCCACCTCCACAATGTTGAGGATATCTGGGCTAGTTGCAAAGACAATCTTGAAGTAAAGTTACGACACTATATGCACATGAGCACCCTCTACATGCGAAGAGTGAACTTTTGTCTGGTTCCAGATCAATTTGAAGAAGATGAGAGCACGATGATCGATCTGGGATATAGTGTCGTCGTCAATATGTCACTTCCCTTGATTGATTGGGACGAGCAAGAGTTTGATGACCTCGACATACTCACCAAGACCATGGAGGCTCGAACGAAGGCATGGATCAACCAACAAGTGGCCTAACTCAGGCAACAGGGAGTTGCCTTAACATTCAAGGGACTCGAAAGTGAGCCAAGTGGCTTTGATAGTGGGGTGGCTACTACTAAAATTGGGGAAACCTCCAAATCCCCACCATATGTAAAAACTAAGAAGAGAAAAGAAGCTAGTGAGCAGGTTCCTAACCCACAGGTTTATGCTCGAAAGGCTTCAGAGGGCGAGCCTTCTAAAAAGAAAAGAAAAATAGCCAGGGTTGTGGAAATGCCCGTAATCCCTGAAGATCCACTCCTCAAAGGAAAAAAGAAAGAGGCTGACCTGCCAAGGTATCCATCTGCTGCAATTTCCGCTATTACCATTATCCCACCTACTTTGCTTGTAGTAGCTGCTTCTTCTCCACCTGCGGTGGACATCTCTGTCCACCTTGCCTCCACTTCTTTGATCATGTAGGTCATATCGGTGGATTCATCCTCCATGACGACCTCGCCGGTCTCATTATCTTCTATGTCCCCTTCCCTTCCATCCTCTTCTACTGCTGTAATGCCTATCCTCAGTCTCGCAAAGTCCTTCCTAAAGTATATGCAAAATGTACCATCCAACATTTCAGGAATGCTTGCAAATCCCACGGTGCATGCTACGATTGACCAGGCTATGGCTAACCTTCTAGCTCTCCCTCCCCCTACTAAACCATCTAGAATGGAGGCAACAATGCAGATCTTGGATTAGCTCAAGTGACAGCAGCTAGAGCTTGCCAAGAGGCCCGAAGATGAAGAGTTTGAATATCATGAGTATCCGATGTTCAAGCGCCAAGAGATCGATGAGGTGGCCTATGAATCCTCCAATGAAAGTAGCAAGGAGTTGAACATAGAATTAATCTGAGAAATGATTGACCTAGAGCTTGAAGAAGAATGGAACAAGTAGCTCAGGGATATAAAGGACCCAGAGGTTGCAGGTCACCCTATCATTGAAAGGTTTGCTACTTTGGAGACCAAGACTAGCAGGTCTCTAGCTGAAAGACATGATTGAACCCCGGATCCTGACAAGGAAGCATACCTCCATGAAGAAGAACAATAAGATAAGCCTGAGGAGCATGAGTATGATCAAGATGAAAAAGAGAAAGATGTTGAAAGGGAAGATCCCTTCAACAAGCAATAGCTCACCAAGTCTCCTACCAAGCATATAATGCTCGTACAAGACTCCGACGAGGAGAAGGAGAATGTAGGCGTTGAGCAGGATGCCCTTGTTGTCAAAACCATTGAAATTAGAGTGGAGGGCAGCAAGGATCAACATGAATCACCCAAGGAGGGGCCCCAAATGCCCAATTGGCTAGGGAATCAACTTAGGCAAAAGACTCCTACCCTAAAAGATCCTAAGGCGAGGCTAGAGGCAATACTGGCTAGATCAAAGATAAGAACTAAGAAGGAGAGAAGGCAAAGAATCAGATCAAAGGTAACCATGGATGCCTCCAGATCTAGGTTAGTACAAATAGCCATGTCGATGGTTGGAGAACAAGGAGTAACTTATAACGTCTCCACCATCGACTTGGGAGTGGCCACTAGGGAGCAGAAGGTTGACCACCTCCAAGAATCGGTCACCACGGTGGTGCACCTTATCCAACGGGATAAGGTTTCAAAGGAAGAACTTAGAGCATAGGTGGTTGATCTGACGACCTTCATTCAGTAATGGTCATCCCCAAATGACCAGCCCACCATGTCATCAGCCTCACCACAGTTGTTGTCCCAAGAGGAAATCAATAAGCTAGAAAGAACTAGGAACTTGGATAGGACCATGGAAAATTGGTTCCGGTAGGTCTTAGACATGGGGAACACGGGCATCAACTTGGCTATCCGAACAAAAAATAAGTTCTTGGAGGTACAAAGGACTCTTGAGGGCATGAGATGAATCTATGAGGAGTTATCGAAAAGGTATAACGTTCCCTACCCAAAGATCGAGGCTATCCTCACATTGCCAAGTGAGGTTTGGGAGAAGGACCTTGTCCTCAAGGTTGATGACCACTGGTTAGTGGATGTGTGGAAATGAGATTTTGACCATCGAAAGGGAAGGCTTGAGCAGAACTTGGAATGAGTAGTTCCAGATATCGAATGGGCCAAGGAGGCCAAAGAGGATTGTGCTCGGTACCTCAAGCTAATGATGGGGTATGAGATGCTTGCTGTTGAAATCAATCTAGAGAGCATAAAGCCTCATTTCTTAAAGAACATGAAAAATGGGATGTCAGCTGAGGTTACCATGGATTTCATGAGCTTTGCTGCTTGAGCCTTTGCCCATTCTGATCTCTTCAGAAGTAATGTTGCCAAGTATGATGACGACTGGAAGAAGCTCATTAAAAAATCCCAGGAGTGGAGTTAACAGGTGCTACGATCTGAAATCATGGAGGTGGACAAGCTTCAACTAGTGATTTTGAGCTTTGTGGAGTATGCAACTTTAAATAATCATGAGGGCAACGCTGTCATCGATGAGGAATTCTTAAAAGAGTAGCTACAGCAAAGGGCAAACAACGAAAGGAAAAAAATTGCTACAGTGCTACCACTAGAAGACAAAATAGGGAAAAGGACAAAAGATGTTTTAAAAATGTAATATATTTTGGGGTAGGTGAAACCCTAGTGTAAAGTGCATCTTGGCCACACAATAGAATTGAATCTTGGCCATTCATTTTTATTTTTGAAAGCTATAAATAGAGGCCCCCTCCTATCATTTTAAGAGAGTTTAGTTGTTGTAAAGGCATGCTGTAGAAATTTTAATAGAAATACATTGAATTGGCGCATTTATAGATTTCTTCCCATGTTGCATGATTCTTCTCCCATTAGTTAAAATTCTAGTTTAAGGTTATTTTTCTGTTCTAGTTTCCTTTAGCTGATTTTGGTGGATTTAGTGATGTGTCTTTGGTCATTTTCTATTGGTAGGTGACTGTGCAAAGTTAACCTGGACTATAATTTCATAGCTACTCTTTAAAATTTGTCTTTGTTCACATTTACATGGTGAATGAATGATGAAATATCTACAGTCCTTAGAAGATAGCATAGATTTCATGACATTGTGAGAATTCTGATTAAGTGAAATCCTATTTTAAGGAAATTGTCCACATCAAGAACCTCCATGATCACTATTCATCGATAGTTGTAGTTCTAGGAACCCTCCTTCTTCTCTACCCCCCTTTTCCCTTTTTTTAGAAACAACCTGTGCTAAGATTCATTGCACATTGTAAAGCCAAATCCAATGAAATAATGGATTTCTCGACTGCTGTTTGAACATATAACGAAGTGCAGTAATTCACCATCTGAAGAACTCCGTTCAAAGACCCGATTCTCCTACAACTTTAACTCCCATAAGGTCACCTTTTGATCCCAACAAATCACATCAATAAAATTATATATTCCAAGCATCGTCATGACCTGACATCCGAGAGAGCTTGGGATAGTGTTCTACAATTTGATTGTGGAAGATTGTCTTTCAAGAGAGGTAATGCACCTATGCATTACCTATGTTATGAAGTGCATAAAAATACCATCAACTCCTCCTAGGTGGTGTCGAGCTCGAGGAGGAACCTAATGAAATCAAAAGAAAAATAAATCCTAAATATATACATTAAATAATTAAATTTCCACTATAGTTTCCCTAGGACACTTTGCACCCAACTTGGATACATATGCCAATTCTAGACAAGGGGGAGGGTCTTGGACACTTTAGACATTTGTGGAAACTTTGTGACTAAGAGGGATGTTTGTGTCAAAGGAGGACTCTTTATGACTTTTTTTCCAAGGTCCTAAAAACTTATAGAAATGTGAAAAAAAATATTATAAATAGATGAATGCGAAGATAAAGAAGAATAGAATCTAGACTTACTGTATGTCGAAGCTCGCTCCGTGCTAACTCGTCACGTAGAATCTCAAGTCTAGTTGGCTTGTACGCTTGTCTGCTAGGCATGTTTGATCACTCTACACCAAGGTAAAATTGAAAAAGGTAAATGTCAAAATGATAGATAAAAGTGTCATTTTAATTCATATATATTAAACCCTATTAAATAAAAGTGTATTTTATTAGTACATTTTATCAAATCAACATATTGGGGGCTAGTGAACTCTATTTTTGACATTGTTTGTTGCATTGAATTTGTGATTCCATCCCTGATCTAACCTAATTCTTATCAATATGTGGTGTTGTACATACAATACCCTATTGTAAGCATTCACATCATCAAAACCAAGTCATTCGATGTGGTTTCATGGCTACCTTAATTCCACCTCTATAAAGAAAGTGAAATTAGGAGGGCATACGTCTACCTTTGAATTCGATTCTTAGTAGAAGTTTGATAAGAGGATTTTTGAACTACTAATGAATTGGTGTTATAAGATGCGGTTCCTAACATTGCATGATTTTGTAGATTGCTATAGTGGGGGATTCATTCTCCCTAATTTTGAATGAATACATATGAGTATCATTTTTATTTGAATTCCTTTAGCTTGCATATGCACGTAGTGTCATGTAGCCACTAAAGTGGGGGATAAATGTAGTGTAGAAAATTGTACTCCTTTCTAAGAGAAAGTATAATTTCACACTTAGTTTGACCTATTTTAGTGGCCTATCATTTATGCATTTTTACACCTCATTAATGGGCCCTTAATACCATTTATTATGCATCCCAAGGCCTATTTAATTTATTTCTAGAAACTATAACCTACATTGAATAAATCATAATAATTAATTTAATGCCATGAAATAAATTAAGTCCTAAACTTTCAGGTTAGGACCCATTCACCCATGGATGAATGAGTCCTCCTTAAGATCAAAAATTAAAATTTAAACATGTTTTTGGTGACATTTCAAGGTTCTAATTTCAAATTCTAAGTGTCGGCTTTTGAGATATAATAAATGGGAAATTAGAAAGGAAGCCTATAAAGCTATGTCTTTCAATTATTTTTCACTAGAAAATCAAGATATTCACATGATATCACAAGAATTTTCATTCAAGAGAAAGGATAAATCAAGAAAGAATTCAAAAGTGAAGTCTTGGAGTAGCATTCTATTTTTTTTGTAAGAATTCAAGCTCATTTTGTCAACAAGATCAAGCATTGTCAAATTGATGATAGATGACTATGGAGGATCGTGGTGGATTCTAGGTTTTGGGAGATGCACCAATCCATTCAACCAAACCTATTGACTTGTTTCATAAGTGGTTTTATCTTCTATTATCATTCTACTTTTTTCCTAAAGGAAGGTATATTTAGATTTTTGATCTATTAGGGTGATTTGATATCTCCCAAAGTAGGTCTTTGTCACTATTCATTGTTTCATTTTGGGATCATACTCTAACACATTTGGATAAGGTTTCTTTGCATTTAAGCTCTTATAATATTAGAAACATTTAATATTAGGGCATACACACACTTTCACATTTCAGATCTATTCTTTTTATCAAGGTTTAATTACCAAACTAGGGGTTTGACTAAGGAAAACCCCTATCCATAACCAAACAACAATTTTTGTTTTGTAGATTTGTTAAAGATTAAGATCTGGGAGCGAAGGTTCAAAGCTACATGAAACAAGTGTATGTTTTAATCTCATATTTAAGATTCAAATATTTCCAAAAAAGGTGACATAGACCCATTTTCCCATGGGCATGAGTCCCTAGTAGGCTTGCAAAAATTGCTCTTTATGACAGGTGCATAGTGTTATCCCCTTTTAGATTTGCCAAAAAAATTGTTGGTTCTCTTAGTTTTATGCTTAATCTTCAAGATCCAAGTGATAGATTGCATTTTGGAGTTTATTTTCTTTTTTTAGTGTTTCTCCCCAAAGTGTTGTTTGACCTTGACCCCTTTCCTTCAAGCATAAGGAAATCTAAAGATTCCCACTTTGGGTTGATTCACCTACTGTGTTGATAATCAATTCATTGTGGGGATCTCATTCCCTAATGAATTGTGGAATATAGGGTCTATTTCCATGCTTTGGATTTACTTTTCCATTTTGGTAAATCATCATATTTTCTTTATTTCAGGCATAAATGATTGTATTACAAGGTGTATTTTTGATAGCATGATATTCATGAGAAGCAATAGATGGTGTAACAAAAGCATCAAAATAGCGAACTCTATGTACTAACAATGAAAAATTCACATCATTCTTATCCCAAGTGTCTATTGTATCATTTAGAATATTTGTAATATTTTTTGCATTTCTCATGTCTTGTGCTATAGCAACTTGGGCTATCTTTAAATGAGTATTTTTTTCTAGTTTAATATTCTTTTCATTTGTGAAAATCTCCAAGAAGAAAAAATTTCTATATTTCTTCTTTCAAGTTCTTTGTAAACTAGCCTCAATGGTTTTATCAAATGCATTGAAATTTGTTTTCATAAGAAGGGTCTAGGGCTAGGGTCTCGAGATCCTTTCCAAACACTAAACCATAAGTTTTATCAAATGTAAGCCTAAATTAAAAATCTTGTGTCGCAAAAAAATGTATCAGGACATTTTCACTCATTTGGGTATTTCTTATGGATTTCAGCCTGATTTTGACTAAATTTAATGTTGTAATGTGGCCAACACATTCACATTAAGCCTTGAATTCTTGTGAATAAAAAAAAACCTAATGATGTCTTGCAAAGGTGTTTTGAAGTGTTGTAACCCACTTTCACACTTTTCTCAGACCTTTCTAGCATAATTCACCTAAATAACTTCTTTTAAACCTTTACTAAGCCTTATTTCAAAGTGTTGTGAGGAGTTGTAACAAAATCTCACACTTTCCTAGGCTTTTCATCAATAACTTCACCCTTTCTTATGTTTAAATGGCCCCATTATGCACTTATAGGTCATACTTAAGTTTGTTTCATAGGACAATCTCGTTAAATAACATTAATCACACTTTAATTCCCGATAATTAGAAAAATTGCCTTGGTGGGACCAAGTCATCACCTTGGGCGACTTAGTCCCATCAGGCTTAAAAATCAAATTTATTTCAATATTCTGGCAGGATATTTTCCTCTATACCGTAAGATCAGCTTGTGATGAGGTATTTTTAGGAAATTAGGGAAAATCATGTATAAATAAAGGGTTTTCCCCTCATTTTCACCTCTCCTAACTCACTCAATATTTCATTCTTCTTAATCAAGCAATCAAGCAATCACTCTAAGCACTTCAAGCATTCATCCATTGGAGCTAATATTTACATATCTTCAAACTTCTACATCAAGGGTTTGGTGATTTTTTGCACTTGCATGTTGTTCAATCATCTTTCTCCTTCCATTTCATTTCATTTTCTAGGGTTTGATTACCAAAATGGGGTTTGACTAAGGCAAACCCCTATTTGCTAACCCTAACCTTGTTCCCCTCTTTGTATGTGTGTTTTGCAAGTCTTGTATGCATATTTATCAAAGAGAAAGGTGATAAAAGGTGTCAAAATATCATCAACATCACTAAAAGTCAAAAAAACCCTAAAAGAAGCTTGGAAACAACATACAAATCAAAGCTTGTAGATTTAGACCCATACACTTGTTAGGAGCAGAAGTAGGGGTTGAAAGTTACAAGTTCCAACTCTGAGATCCCCAAAAGTTATAGGTGGAATAAGCCACCATCATTGGTGAATTAGTCCCACTATAGGGCCTTAAAAGTGATCTTTCTAGTTCAAGATACCCATTTCCTTGAAACCTGTTCTAATAGAATCTCCCCAAAGTAGGACTAAGTCACCCAGCCTGATGTAATTGTCCTGGTTGATCTCAACATTAGAATATGCAAGATTCTAGAGCCTCCCAGCATCACACTTCAGATTCCAGGTACACCTCTCCAGTCTTCTTTGTTTTTGTGATAGTTTGCATACATTCTTAGGTCACTCTTGCATACAACATTGTGTTTTCAAACATCTTTTGCATTTCATTAGTTTGCATTCAATAGTTAGTTTCTTTGATTAGTTTTCAGCATTTGGATACATTCCAAATCACACACACACACACACATTAGCTCTAATATTGAATAAACCCCTCCAAGTTTTAGGTATGAAACAACTCTCTCCTTTTAGGTGAAAATCCCTAGAAGTGCTAGAGAACCCCTTTTCCCCTAACATTTATGGTTCATTTTGGTGAACCCACCTTTAGAACACTTTTACTTCCGATTTCAAGTGCATTTTCATCCTAGGAAAAGCTTGCATCAATATTGCATTAGGGTTTTGCATTGTTTTGCATTCTAGGGTTTTCAAAATTGCAATCTTGCATTGCATTTTCATACTGTAGCTGCATTTGAAAAGCCTAAAAATAATAAAAACCATTTAAAAATTATGGAAATTGTCAAAAAATCACTAGTGGGACTAAATCGCCACCTGGGTGACTTAGTCCAGTTGCATATTTATCACTGCATTTTCTGGAATTTACTTTTTATTTTTTTGCATTTATGCTTGTTGTTTTTGTATTTATTTGTTGTTTTCTAGAATTTGAGTTATCAACATTTTAGTGCTCTTTGTTTGTATTGCATTTGCATCCACCCCACATTTAGAAAACTTTGCATGAGTGTTTGGTGTCCTGTTGCTAATACCTTAAAGAGAATAAGTTTAAGACTCGTGGGATCTTGTGAGAACACACTTATTGTAGATCTTGGGTTATCTAGAGATTCCACTCCTAGTATTGATAATAGTACACTAGGCATGGAGACCACCCTTAGTAACTCTTTACATTCAGGTAGCATGCCTCTTGAACATAGACTTGCTGATCTCCCACAAGACAAGCTCATTCAAATTCATGAGGACTTAGTACACTTTTAACATAAAGTGAGCCTTGACAAAATTTCAGCCACGAAAATTCCAACTATAGAAAACATCAATCTCATGCTTGATAGTGATGAAGGTCTAGAAATTGTGAAGAAAATAGTTTAGGTATATCACAAACACGTTCCTTCCATCTCTAGTGTCTCTCAACCAGAAAACATTGTGGTTAGCCAAGGAGGACCTCAAAATCCTCCTCCCTCAATAGTAGCCTCCATACCTACCTATGCCTCTCCTAATGTCACAACCACAATGCAACCGATTAGCAATGTGATTCCTTCCCTTGGTATTCCTACTTGCATTCTTAACTCCTATGTGGCATCATATGCTTTATCCTCTTCTACCATACCATCCATTAACATTCCATTCAATTTTCCTACCACTAACTACACCCCATAACCACTTTACATTCCACCTCACACCACTTACACTAACTCTCTCATAACACAAATTTTCCAAACTATCTCATCCATGCAACAAAAAATTTCTACCATCAACCAAAATTAGAATGGCCCACCCACATACTATGTTCGGAACAACCCCTTGTCCTTGGAAATATTGTGAACCCCGATGCCATAAGGAGTAGAGATGCCTAGGTTTGAGAAATATGGAGGGAAGGAAGATCCTTTTAAACATGTTAATTCCTACACCACTTTGTGTAGTGACTTTGTCCTTGATGATAAATTATTATCAAAACTGCTTCCCAAGAATTTAAAAGATATTGCCTTGGAATGGTTTTCTTCTTTACCGAACAATTCAATTCATTCATTTAATGAACTTTTTGATTCTTTTATCAATCATTTCCAAGTGCATATCACTCCCAAGAAGACCTTGGTTGATTTGATGTGATGTAAGAAAAACAATGATGAAAAGATAACTGATTTTATCTCACGCTATTAATTGCTTTATTCCCAAATCGATGTCAAGATCCCTGAACCACATCTTCAAAAGATGTTTATTGAAAATGTGCTAGCTCACCTTTAGGAAAAACTCACTATGATTAAATTTCCCTCTTTCATGCATTTATGCACAACCCTTTGTGATTATCACAATTCGATTAGTAGTCGAGATACACGGTCCACTTGTAGTCAAATTGAGAAATCTGAAAATGCCAAGCAAAACAATTCTCAATGATTTAGAAAGAAAAACAAAGGATTCTTACAGTTTAACCCTCCTCAATAATCCCCTCCACCTATCAAGAACCAAGTAGCAACTCTATTCCTTTTAGTTATGGAGATTCGAAATGACACTTCACACCTTTACCCTACACCCTCCATAACACAATGTCTCAAATTTTGCAACAACAAATGATTAACTTACCTGTTGTTCATGCACCTGATCCTACCAAGCCTTTACCTCCAAACTTTAACTCCAGTTCTTAATTCCATTTTCATAGACAAAATGGACATGACACAAAATAGTGCAAGCATCTTAAGCATCTTGTCCAAGACCTCATTGATTCTAGTTGTCTATCCATTGCTGATTTTAATGATCAAGTTAATAATTATATTTCCTCTCCATATCAAAATTTGTAAATTTTCACTTATCCAATTCCCAAACATAATATTTCATTTGTTAGAGAATGATGTGATTAATATTGCTACCAATGGTGAACATTTTGATCATCTCCCACATGTGACCCATGTTAATCCTATGGATGAAATGGTAGGAGCGATAGATGTTATCCCTCGTAAGGGCTAGCCTAAAACATCTCTTTATATTACTTTCTCCTCTCAAGACATACTTAAAAATATTCCCGATGGTCCTCTTTACATAGCCGGCCATATCTATGATAAACCCACTAATGGAATATTAATAGATCCCGCCTATGGAGAGAATGTGATCACTAAGGAATTTTCGGTATTACATGATCTTTATTAAGATGACTATGATAAACCTACAACATGGAACAAAACACATAGAGGTTTTTCTTTCCCTACTATAGGATCAATCATCCTCCCATTACAAATAGGACCTAAAACATTAAATTTTACATTCTCCATCATCCCGCAGTCAGACCAGATTCATTTGAGGCTAGGTTACCCATAGCTTCACTCAATGAAAGTTGTCCCTTCAGTTCTTCACAAATTCTTAAAGTTTCCATTTGAAAATGACATATTCACTATCCACCATAGCGGCTTTAACCCCTTGTCTTCCAAAATGAAACTTTTCCTTAGAAGCATTTTGAGCCAAGCCCATGGAGCCCATCATGCCTCGCAAAGATTTATTTTTAATTGCTTACCAAAAATTTAAAGCAAAGAAATTTTTTGAATTGTCTCTCTGCAATATGTCCCCATCCACCTCAGACACCCCTATCCTTGATGAAACAATTATCCAACCTAAACAAGACACATCTAACCAAGCTCAACCAACACCAAAAACTTCACCTAAAACATCCAAGAGACCTAGAGATTGTGAAAGTAACTTTGTCATGCCTCCTCGCATAAAACAAGTTTAAAAAGAAAAGTAGAAAGTGGATGAAAAAATTTCCATGTTTCCTTTTGTTCCTCCCCTCAGGGATGAAAAACAACCTATGGTTGATCAACTTGATCCTTCAAAAACACAACCTGATAACATAATCAAAAGAAATAGAGGGGCTAGGGAGCATAGGCGTAGACGTCGTTCCCTTGCTTGCAAGATACATGAAGAATAAAATAAAAAGAATCATAATCCACTCCTGTTAGAAGCAATGCATGATGATCCTCCTCCCCACCCACCACAACATGATCCTATACAAAAACCACAACTAGAGTTACACGCTTCAACTAACATCATCATTCATCCTCCTATTGTCATTAATCTGGATGACGACGATGATGATATTACTAAAATAGATGAAGAGGTGGATAACAATTTGAACACATCATTTTCCTCATCCATGAGCTTGCATGACAACTCTCCTCAGATGAGCATTGACCTTGATGCTAGTTTTGCAATTATTGTTGTCCCTCTAGCCAGTCACCCACCCTCACTTTACACTGAACAAGATTAGGAGGCAGATGACTTGCTCAATGGTTGACGTACATTTTCCTTACTAGTGATTTTATTTTTATTTTTCTTTTGTGTATGTGTGTATCATGTTCCCCCATACTGTTTTGTTTGATGTTCCCTCTCTTTGTGACATTCTTCTATTTGTACATTCATTCTTCTATATGTCATGCATCTCATTCAATTTTTGCTTTTATTTTGGCCTTCCTTTTGGGGATGATGCAAGGCATTGAGACTGAAATTTCCCTTTCATGTTGACCCAAAAGGCCCATTTTTCTTTTCTTTTTTCCTTTTTCTTGTGTTCTCCCTTTGGGGGATGATGCAAGGCATTGAGACCAAAATGTCCCTTTCATGTTGACCCCAAAGGCCCATTTTTCTTTTTCTTTTTGCCTTTTTCTTGTGTTCTCCTTTTTGGGGATGATGTAAGGCATTGGGAACGCAATGTCTCCTTCATGTTGACCCAAAAGGCTCTTTTTATTTTCCTTTTTCCTTTTGCTTTTCCTTCCTTTTCGGGATGATGCAAGGAATTGAGACTGAAATTTCCCTTTCATGTTGACCCAAAAGGCTCTTTTCCTTTGTCTTTTTCTTTTTGATTTTTTTTATCCTTTTCGGGACGATGCAAAGCATCGAGAAACCCTTTGTGTCTTCCATGTTGACCCAAAATGACTCTTTATTTTTATTTTCACTCTCTTTGTGTGATTCTTCTAGTCTTATGTCTTTGGCGAATGATGACAATTCTAAGCTCTCTAAACAAACATTGCAGCAACAAACATAATGACCCCAAATCCATAGATCCCTTATCTATTTGGTATTTTCATTTTAGGGGAAACCCCTTCCCTTTTCTTTCTTTCTTTTCCTTTACATGACACAACCTTACTCGGAAACACATGACTTGGCATAAGGGCTTTCCAACTTGGCTCTCATGTCTTTTCTTTCTTTTTTCTTTTTTCATTTTGCTACTTTGAAGTAATTGCTGATAGTACGATGTTTCACAATTCCTTTAAAGTGGGGGCATACATTGGCATTATTTATTTTTGCATTTTTATTTTTTCTTGGTTCTTAGTGCAGCCTTATTATTTCATATGATGCATTTTTCACTTTGTGGATGACACTGGGTGTAATTTCATTCATAAGTGTGATCTATCTGAGTACATTACATTCCTCTTAGCAGCTTGATGTGACACACTGCATCCCCCAAGTTGTGAATTTTCTATTCTTTGATCGGTCCTCTCTTGGAGACATTAAACACAATTTTTCCTAAGTTAAGGACCTTGCATGAACTAAGCAAGAATCCTTTGAACATTATTTTACATTTTACATTTTTCAATTGTCATATGGCCAGCTTGCATAACACAGCTTGCAAGCCTATGGTGCCATCTTGCATTTGTTCATTTGCTCCAAGCATACAAATTTTTGCTTGTATCATGAAGCTCGAAAAACTAAACCATTTCCCTTTTGTGGCACCTTATAAAATTTATCAGGAGGTATAACTTTGGTATGGTTAAGCGGGAAGCCCAACCAATGACACTACTTTCCCCATAGCCACCTCTATGTGTGTGAGTGCATACCAGCCATGAGTGTATTTTTCTCACCTTTTTGGCCTTCTCACCTGGAGGATAGCCATGAGTTACATCACCCTAGAGTGAGTATACATCCTCTTAGACAAACAACCTAGATTTGATCCACAACTAGCTAGAAAGATAGCCGAAGCTTGATCTGACTTTCCCTTTCTTTTCATTTTTTCACATCACTTTCTTGTGTGATCTTTTGTGCTGATATTTGGTTTACCATGGGATCTTCATCGTAGGGGATTGATCATCCCTCTTGATTATTGTTGTATCATATTGTCATCATGAGTGCATTTGGATCCCTCTCGATATGCATGTTGGGCTACTTTAGTGTGAGTTTGAAGCAAGTTCATTCTCTCACTAAAGTGGGGGCTAAATGTGTCACAAAAAATGTATCCTTGACATTTTCACTCATTTGGGCCTATCCTATAGATTTTGGCTTGATATTTCCTAGATTTAATGTTGTAATGTAGCCAACACATTCATATTAGGCCTTGAATTCTTGTGAATCAACAAAAACCTAATGATGTATTGAATAGGTGTTGTGAAGTGTTGTAACCCACTTTCATGCTTTTCTAAGACCTTTCTAAACTAATTCACCTAAATAACTTTCTTTTGCCCCTTACAAATCCTTATTTCAAAGTGTTGTAAGGATTTGTAACAAACTCTCACACATTCCTAGGCTTGTCATCAATAACTTGACCCTTTCTTATGTTTAAATGGTTTGAATATGCACTTGTAGGTAATACTTAAGTGTGTTTCGGAGGACAATCCCATTAAACAACATTAATCACACTTTAATTCCCGACAATTAGCAAAATATTCCTGGTAGGACCAAGTCGCCACCTTGGGTGACTTAGTCCCATCAGGCTTAAAAATAAAATTTATTTCAATATTCTGGTGGGATATTGTCCTCTAAACCCTAAGTTCAGCCTGTGATGAGGTATTTGTTAGGAAATTAGGGAAAACCATGTATAAATAAAGGGTTTTACCCTTATTTTCATCTCTCCTAACTCACTCAACATTTCATTCTTCTCAATCAAGCAATCAAGTATTTAAGAAATCACTCTAAGCACTTCAAGCATTCATCCATTGGAGCTAATATTTGCATATCTTCAGAATTCTACATCAAGGGTTTGGTGAATTTTTGCACTTGAATGTTGTTCAATCATCTTTCCCTTCCCATTTCATTTAAGTTTCTAGGGTTTGACTAAGGAAAACCCCTATTCTCCAACCCTAACCTTTTTCCCCTCTTTGCATGTTTGTTTTGCAGGTCTTTTATGTAGATTTATCAAAGAGAAAGGTGATAAAAGGTGTCAACATCTCGTCAACATAATTCAAAGTCAATAAAACCCTAAAAGAAGCTTGGAGAGAACATAAATAATCATCTATGCCCTAAATAATCATGGAGAAAGGAAAAGTATGTGGGAAGAAGTCTTATCTATAATACTAGAAGATAAAAATGTGTTGTATATGGTCACTGATGACTTTAACCCTCCCTTGTTCCCTTCAGAGAAACTTGGTGGCCTAATGGATTATAGTGACAACATGAATGACCTGTCAAACTTCATTAGTAAGTCTGGTTTGTTTGATTTGGAATTGCAAGGTAATCCTTTCACTTGGTCTAACAATTAGAAAGGAAACCATCTTATTCAGGTCTGATTCAATAGAGTGTTGGTCTCTTGGGTTGGGATTTTGGGTGCAATGATTCTCTTAGTGCCCTCCCAAGGACTATTTCTGATCATATCCCAATTATTCTCTAATGGATGAACAAGCCTTTCTTTGGCCCTGACCCCTTCAAATTTGAAATTATGTGGACAATACATCCAAATTTATAGAATTTCATAAAAAATTGGTGGAGCTATCTGATCTAAGGGTCAGCTATGTACAAAATCCCCCCAAAAATTGATCTCATTAGAAAGGAAGTTAGGGAGTGGTCCAAATCTACCTTTGGTGATATTTTTAAGCAAAAAAAGGTGATTGGGGATAAGCTAGACAACATCCAAAATTTAATGGCCAATGGTAATATTTTGCATTCATTGCATGAAGAAGAGGAAACTTGGAGAAGGAAGTGGAAATATAATTTAAGGAAAGAAATATATTGGAAACAGAGGTCTAGAGTTCAATGGCTGAAGGAGGGTGACAAAAATTCAGCTTTTCTTCACAGGATGACTAGCAGACACAAGAAAAGAAACACCATTAAATTCTTATTGAATGAACCCAATCAAGAGGTTACTAATGAAGATAAAATTGGTGAGATAGATAAATTCTATTTTAGACATATATACTTGGATAATGGCAGCAGTTACTCCATTGATGTGCAGGGAAAAATTTTGTGTCACCTCCCAACTAATGTTAGTGCAGAGGACAATAAGCAACTATTAGCCCCTATTTCTAAGGATGAAGTTAAGATGGAAGTGTTTTCTATGGGAACCTATAAGGCCCCTGGGCCAAACGGTTTTACTCCAGCTTTCTTTCAGGAATACTGGGACATTGTCAGCTTTGATGTGACTTTGGTAGTCAAAGAATTTTTCAGAACTTGTAAACTGCTGAAAATGTTGAATAATACTTACATTGTTTTAGTCCCCAAAATCCAAGACCCGAAGTGTATGGCTGACTTTAGGCCTATAAGTCTTTGCAACACTGTCTACAAGGTTTTCTCAAAATTTCTGGTCAACTGACTAAAGCCACTCCTAGACAAGATCATTAGTAGATGCCAAAATGGATTCATCCTAGGAAGAAAAATCATTGATGCTACTATTACTACCCATGAAATTATCCACTCAATGGAAAAAATTAGAAACCAAAGTATGGATTTCAAGTTGGAAATTTCTAAGGCAGATGATAGAGTTAGATGGAAATTTCTTTACAAGGTTGTATCTAAATTTGGCTTTAATGATAAGCTTATTGGGATTGTCAAGGAATGTGTTGAGTCGGTTCACTACTCTGTCCCGATCAATGGGATTCCTTGGGGATTCTTTAAAGATGGTAAAGGCATCAGGCAAGGTGATCCTCTATCACCCTATCTTTTTATTATGGTTTCTAAAGTCCTTAGTAGGAATTTTCTATATCTATCACATACGAGCAAGATTTAGGGAATCAAAGCTGCCTCTACTATGTCCCCCTCAGTTCTGCAACAATTTATGGATGGAACTTTCCTTTTTGGAAATTCTTCAGTGGTTGAAGCTAGAGAATGGAAAGGCCTCCTTCATGATTATTCCAATTCCTCTAAGTAATGCATCAATTATTAAAATAGTAGTATCTATTTATTTAAGACCAAGATAGATTTGTAAGCTAAAATTATGACTATCCTAGGTTGTCAAAGTGATTATCTCCCAGGAACCTACCTTGGCCTCCCCCTTACTATGAAGGAGGTTACTCCTATCTTTTGGAATATTCTAGAGAGGATGGAAAAGAAGCTTGTGGGTTGAAAGGGAAAGCTCCTTAGCAGTGCTAGTAAATTACAATTTCTCTCAGCCTCTCTCCAAGGGATCCTGATCTATTTCCTCTCTCTCTTCAAAATCACAGGCTCCATGGCGGAGAAGTTGGAAAGAATCCAAAGGACCTTACTTTGGACTGATGTTGAGGATAAAAAATATTGGCTCTTGTCAATTGGGACACTATCTGTCATCCAAAAAGCCAAGGTGGTCTATAGATTAGAAACTTAACCAATTTAAACAAAACCCTCATTACTAAAATAGGCTAGAATTTTGTGGTTGGCAAAGTTGACTGGTGCAAAATTATGAGAGATATGTATCTGAACCAAGGATGCTTCTCTAGGGCCCTTGACTTGACTAGTCACCCCTCTAGATCAAAGATATGGAACAATATCCTCAAATATAAATCACTTATTAAGGAAGGTCTTAAATGGAAAATTGGCAATGAGAGATTAATAAGATTCTGGGATGACTGGTGGATTGGAGACAAACCCCTTGCTAACAACAATTTCAACTTACTAAAGGAGCGAGCTATGCCCTTCTTTGGCACTTATATTGCAGACTACATCACCCTCAGAGGTGAATGGAAAAACCTTGATCAAAGTTTCTTAGATAGGCCTGACCTTCTCCCAAAGGTTGTTGAGCTTCAATCATTAATAAAT
This sequence comes from Sequoiadendron giganteum, assembly GCA_007115665.2. Taxonomy (NCBI): domain Eukaryota; kingdom Viridiplantae; phylum Streptophyta; class Pinopsida; order Cupressales; family Cupressaceae; genus Sequoiadendron; species Sequoiadendron giganteum. The sequence continues at coordinate 66,648,722 of CM021101.1, read as the reverse complement.
AAAGCTTGACTTCCCATTTTTCCTAAGGAGGACAAGTTTGTTTGGATGAAAAATCACACAAAGGGATTTTTTCAGTTAAGTCTTCTTACCATATGCTACTAAAATTCAATGGTGAAGAGAACTGCTGGAGGAAGGTTTGGAACCCACAACTCATCCCAAAGATCAAATTCTTTTGGTGGGCTTCTATTCATGGAAAAATCCTAACTCTGGACAACCTTGTTAAAAGGTTTTTTCAATTCCCAAACAAGTGTACCCTTTTTAAACAAGAAGAGGAGACAATCTACCATATTTTCATCCACTGCCAATTTGCTTCCCAAGTTTGGAAAAATGTCCTCCATAAGTTCAACATCCAATGGGTGTTTCATAGGGATATTCAACAATTTTTTTATCAATTAGAGGTGCCCCTCAAACCATCCTCTTATCAGAAAACTTTGGAATCAAATTCCTCCTCATATTTGTTGGTGTCTGTGGAAAGAAAGGAATAATAGGATCTTCAAGGACAAGGAGAGTAGTGTTGACAATGTACTGATAAATCTCAATAAAATTCTATTGGACATCTTTGTTTGTAGATGGAAGAATCCTAGTAGACCCCCAACTAGTTTGGATAGTGCAATTTCTAGAATATGGAAACTTCCTAGGGACTTCCACAAGTTTGACAATTCTAAGAAGGTGGCTAGATACAACACAAAATGGAAAGCTCCTAGACCACCCTGGTACAAGCTAAATTTTGATTGGGTGGCCAAAGCTAGGAAAGTAGCTAGGGGTGGTGTCATTAGGTACCATAATGGCTATCTAATAGCAACCTAGATAGGAAATTTAAAAGAACACACAAAAAATCAGGCTGAAGGTATGGTGCTGCTCTGGGGTCTTAAGATTGCGCTATTGATTGATGTCCAAACCTTGGAAATCAAAGGTGACTCTTAATTGATAATTGAAGCCATGAAAGGAAAAATGTCAATTGGATGGTTGATTCAAGGGATAATTTATGACATTAGATCTCTCCTTACTGGGTTGGAGGAGTTCACTCTACAACATGTTTTTAGGGAAAAAAATGTGGTTGCAAATAGTATGGCAGCTATGGGACTTGATCATCATGGCCTACATTCCTGGAGGAAGGAATGCTCCTTTCCACTAAATAATTTTTCCCTCTTGAGGAAGGATTCTCGCCTAGTCCTCCATGGATGCTAACAATTTTTATTTTTTTAGCCCTGCTTTGGAGTTCTCTAACTTTAGTTAGTTGTCTTGGCAAGGTTCAAATTTCAAAAACTGGTCATTGATGTACAGGCATACCTATGAGAATGAAATGATAGTTGGAATGTACTTTGATTTCTTGGACACCTTCGTTACCTATTATTATGGGATTGTAGGTCAGAAGGCTAATCATTTTCTAAACCCCCTTGATAATTTTGACACCTTCATCGGATTTGCATATTTTTTATGATTTTATGAGAGGTCTAGAATTATTAACGTCCCCATTGTTTTCTGATTGACGGACTGCTCGCATGAGAGAACTACTAGTTTTGAGCTGGATATGGGGGCTGACACTAAATGTAACAATTACATGGATTTCCAATTATTATCTCATTTTTATTATGTCATTGTTGGCTCTAAATTGGGGTTTCATCACAATTGCTCTATAATTCTTATTCTCACTTACCATATGCTTAATAAATACATTGCAACTAATTTTTCTTCTCACCTTTTGCTTGCTGGTGTCATGGGTTGAGATCGTGTTCATGTTGAGCCTAATAAATTTTATGAATGGAAGAATGGTGACACCATCTGACATATCTACAAAGAGGGAAGAATTACCTAGTTCATGGAATGTATGTTGGGGTTTGATGAAAGTCTCTCTAAGAAATTTGTCATCTCTTGGACAACAAGAAGGGTGACAATGGGGATTATTTCCTTTGAAGTGAATGAGGAGGTTATTGCTAAGGCCACTAGTCTTACAATGGATGGGTGAAAATGGAAGAAAATTATCAAAGTTTCTGATTGGGCCAACCTTAACCAATTCTTTCATGGAGATGAACAATTCGTCAAACTCCGTGGTGGCTTTGACCATGAGCGGCTTCAAAAACCCTGGGATAAAGTGTGCATGGTCATGATGAAATATTTCACACTTGAAGGGAGATTCAGTGTGTATTACTATTATCATCTTCCTTTTCTCAATAATATCAAGAGTAATATCAATATCTCAATTCTATTTTTTCTATTGCACTCTTTGGAAAATACTGTGAAAGATGTGGTTGAAGCAAAGAATTTGGGTAAGAATTTTACCATTTTGCAACAAGGGCTTATGTTTAGACTCTACCATTTTCACCTTTCCATTTTCCCTCCTCGACACATTATTGTTGAAGAAAACCCTTCCTCTTCTACTCCATCGTTGACCAGTATCATGGAAACCCCAAGCCCCAGCAAGAAAAAATGCATAAAAAACCCAACCTTGAAAACCCCACCCCAGGACACATCCCCTAATATTGGGTCTGTTGAAAAGAGGAAGGATAAGAAATGAAATGCCCCATCCCTCAAAATTAAAGCCAAAGCTTCAAATAATACCAAATTCAGCCTGCAACAAATTGACTCAGACATGGAAATTACTGAGGAGACTAGTACTCCTCACAAATCCAATAGACTGGCAACCAAACCTAAAAAAGAGAAGAGTCTCAAGGAGGCCTCTAAGTCTGATAAAGGAGGGGAGAGTGAGAATAAGAGTAAGGATGGGAAGAAACTGGAGGAGGAATCCCTTTGTACTTCTGCAAGAAACTCCTCCCATGTCTTTGAAAGTTTAAAAAAGGATTCTTTGGATCCTATTCATGATATGGTTAAGGGGAGCAAGATTTGAATCATGGCCATTACTATGGGTAAAGCCCCTATGGAGGAAGGAAGTAGTGAATAGGACACTATTTTGGGGGAGGTTAACAAACTTAAAAATAAAGTGGAGAATTTGGAAGAATGACTTCATGATGTCACCCACTTTTCCCTAAAGATTATGTACAAATCTGCCACCACTTTGTGCCTGCTACAAAAAGATACTTCCATTGAGGAAAATGATGAAGACACTAACCACAAGGATCTCTTGAAGTTCCCCACTAAGGATTGGGCCACTATGTTGCTATTGAAGACAGGTAGGGGAAATAATGATTAGGGATGTTTTCCTTCATCCCGTTGTACATTTTGGTTGGGAATGGCCTTACTGGCCATCGTGTCTTGTTAATTTTTGTGTTGATACTTCTCTAGTTTATATGTTTAACTTAGATTGGTATGGCCCTTGGTGGTCTTTGGTTAAGACTCTTTTAAACTGGGTTCTCAAGATGATTACTATCAGTACTATAGTGAATAGTTTAACAATTTACATGATTTATTATGTAGAATTTAAGTGTAGGTTGGTTAGTTTTCTCAAGATATCTGTTGGTATTATGGTTACTCAACTCATTTTTTTGCTGTTGTTTTTGATATGGAAAGGTTAGGGTGTTTGGTTTGGTGTTTTTTTTGTTGTTGATAATGTGTTGATGTTGTTAGTCTGCTGCTAATTTCCCATAGGGCTTTGTATTAAAGGGACAACACCCTTGTTTTGCTGCTTTTTATCTAAAAAACATACAAATCAAAGTCTACACACTTAGACAAGTACACTTGTTTGGAGAAGAAGTATAGGTTGAAAGCTACAGGTTCCAACTTCGAGATCCCAAAAAGCTATAGGTGGACTTAGTCACCTTCATTGGTGAATTAGTCCTAGTATCGGGCTTGAAAAGTGATCTTTGCAGTTTTGGATACCCATTTCCCTGAAACGTGTTCCGATAGAATCTCCCTGAAGCAAGACTAAGTCGCCCAGCTTGGCATAAGTGTTCCAATTGGCCTCAACATAAGAATCGACAAGATTCTAGAGCCTCCAAACATCACACTTTAGATATTAGGTACACCTCTCAATCTTCTTTGTTTCAATTTTCATACATTCTTAGGTCACTCTTGCATACAACATTATGTTTCCAAACATCTTTTTGCATTTCATTAGTTTGCATTCTATAGTTAGTTTCTCTCATTAGTTTTTAGCATTTAGATACATTCCAAATCACACACACACACATTATCTCTAATCTTGAATGAACCCCTCCAAGTTTGGGGAGTGAAAGAGCTCTCTCCTTTTAGGTGAAAAACCCTAGAAGTGCTAGAGAACCCCTTTCCCCCAATTTTTTTGGTTCACTTGTAAATCAATAGGTTTATGAAGCTTATGAGCCTCTACTAATGTATGCCATAGTATTCCCTTGATTGAACTATTTACCCATCTAACCATGTCATTCCATAGTGCTCTCATTGTAAACTCTAATGTTGGCAGTATTCCTCCACACCAACTATAATCTCAACTTAACATATTTTGATACTTTACCTCTATATAACTATATCTCATGTTTTCCATGATGACTATCCGCTGCTCTCAAATATTGAGTTTCTATTATCCCTTGACACTAAAGTCTTCACTGTTAATGCTTTGTGATAAGATCATGTAATATCTCTTTCATTTGATGACCAAGGATTCAAAATATCTCGAGACAAGCTTAAAGAAACCTGTATACATTTTTATGGTAAGACAATCAAAATAATTTGACAACACTAAATCATGACCTTTTATATAGCCTTTGTACCTTAGGGACTATTCTATATGGTGTTGTTAAATAGATCCTTATGTCAAAATTTTATTTTTAACTTCTTTGAAAACCATTTCAAAAATACCAAGTGTATGTTTAAAATCCTTTTACATTGAATCTTTGATAACCATTCATTCTTTGTTCATTTTGCAGATACCAAATTCCCTTCTTTCTAGCTTAGTTGAATGCATAGATTTAATATTACGATTACATGTTTTAAAAGATACACAACTTGACCCATATATGTTATGATCAAAGCAACATAAATTATAGAAATGGAACCAATCTTGATGGCCAAATGTGAGAAGTACCCTAGATCTACTAACATTTCCTCTGAATCCTATGTTTCATAATATTGCAAGGAACATGTGATAGGAACAACTATATATTTGTGGTGGTATTATATCATGGAAAGTTCCATCCTAGATACTATAGAGAAAATTTAAATTGTTGGGATTAGTATGTCATCTTCAATTATCATGCAATTCCCAAGGAGAACCATTATCAATAATGTAGTGTACACATTTTTGTATTTTTCGAGAATCATTTTCATACATTATGAATTATTTATCTTTGGAGGATTTTCCAATTTATGTGGAGACTTTCTCAACCATAATTTTGGGCCAAAGACTAGCATTTATATGTTTGTAGAATAATAATATAAGGAAAAGTCTCACCTTTTGATTGTGACTACAATTCATCAAAACCCAATCTCCAAGTCTTGAAATAATCCCATCACCACCTTTACTGAAACATGTGAGGAAAAGTTGAGAATTTCCCCAAACCAATCATAGACTATGGTTTCAAGCTCAATGGAAGTAGGAGATTTCATCCATGTCAAAATAACAATAGTAAACCCACTACTCAACATCTCCCTATAAATGATGCAATGGTCAACCATGCATGGAAGTATGCATAAAATTAGGACTTTTCCATTGTATCAATGCAGGTATTATATTCTCTTTCACATCAACTAAATTTTTTTCTACAAAACCAATATTTCGTGGAGCACAATTGGGGATGCAAAAAGTTATCCAAGATTTAGTTGGTTTAGAATTAAGAAGATAGCTACTTTTTTGTAACAATCCGCAAAAAATCTACCATTGTATGATCATATATTTGAACTTTTCAATATCTAATGACTTACTAAGATAATTGTGACCACCTAAGCCATTGCAATTGTTCTCTCAATTCAAGCTCCTCATTGTCCTCATACTTAACCTTTTAATAATTGACCTTATAATCAAAATCACTTCTCCTTTGTAAAGTTGACCACCATAATATTTCTTTTTGTCCCTTCCTTTAAGCCTAACTTCTCCCATTTATGCAAGAATATTCTTGTCAGAAGATTTATGTCATTCTAATTTAATGGCATCATGACATGTAGGAGTAGAATTAAAAATATTCCAAACAACTAACATCTTCAAGATTTCTTGATAACAGGCTGAAATACTTCATATAGACACCCTACTCTCTATTAATTTGATTTTAACTCCGAGGAACTGATTCCACTATAATCTTGTTTCTAGTCCTCAAACTTGTTTCTTTGTCAAGAGATAAAACATATTCTCCTTCTTTTATGAGTTTAACTCTTTTGAACATCTCCTTTCCATAGTTCTAGCATAAGTTAGAGGTCTATCTACAATTTTTTTTATCAAAATCTCTCCATTACTAACTCCATTTTATTTCATTCCCTTTCTTGTCCTCAAGAACTATTGTCATATAGATCAAGGCTCAAATTTTCTTTCTACCAACTATTCCAAGGCTTTGTGGGAGAATTTTCATTTTAATATTCATAATTATTTTGATGAAATAGTTTTCCATCTTTGGTAGACATGGTGCATGCTATCTCCTTTGATGGTATAGTAGAGATTTGGTTAAAAACTAGGATCCTCACCCTTTATCAAGGTAGGGAATTGGAGTTCCACCATATTGAACATTGTCTTTTGAGAAGATTTGATGATTCTTTTTCATTACATGGTCCCTACTAACAATACACCCAACAATGATTGTTCTAGCCTCCCACTGAAGGAGAATTCCATACATAGGAATAATTCACTCCTATTATATGACGTCTTTTTAAATTTATAATGCTTAACATAGCCAAATATTGTGCAAAATAAATAATCAAATCATATCTCAAAGAGCATATTTCAGTGTCTTGACCAGAAAGATCATAAATTAACTTGGAATCTTTGGCATACTTCCCCATAAATGACTCTCTCAATTCAAAAATAGGAAGTCCAAGGGCTAAAACATCATGGAGATTAAAAACCTCATGTAATTATGCCAAATTCCATCTCTTTGATAACCATTTGTTCAAGCTTAAAATCTCAAGTTCCTTTAGGGATTTTTGGGACTCTTCTAATTTTATTGTTTTCTAAAATAGTCTTCACATCGTACTATGTTTTTAGTGTCTACTCTCTCAAATATAATTCTATTGTTCTCTTCTATACTATCTTTATGAAGGTTTCTATTGGCTATCATGGAAAACATATACTTGTATATTGTCGTTTTATATAACCACCACAAAATTATGCTTTTGGTCTAATCACTTGTATCTTCATTGTAATTCTCTCTTTTCATGATTGTACCTTAATGAATCTGTCACAAAGTTTGTATGGTCTACCATCATTTGGTGCTCTATTCATTTCGGTCTTTGTTGTCCTCTTTACCTATTACCAAACCCTTTGAAGTTATTCTAGTCCTTAGGTTTTATGTGCAACTATTGTGCCTACAAGTTGAGCAATGTACATGCACAATAGAGGAATCCTCTTGTAGTACCCAACCTGAAGACTTATTAGAAAAAAAGAAGAGTATTTTTGGGTAAGTGCATTGAAATGGGAGACCAAAAGGGGACCTTTAGTGGTTTTTATTTGAAATAAGAAAATTAATTTTGGATGAGAAATTAAAGATAGTTATGCTTAAAATTTGAAGATGCAATAAAAACAAGGGTCATAGTGCTTCAAATCTACTTTCTAAACTACTATTTTTTTTGGAAAATAGAGGAGGTTAAGGTTTTAAAATAAGGGGTCCACACAAAGTGGTCCTATTTTTATCAAAAAACATAACATAGTGTTTGGAGTGGACCCCCTAAAATTTTAATATTTTCTAGTATTTCAAAAATTGCTTATGTAAAAAATTAGCTAACACCATGTAGTTTATGCTCGATTTTTCTACTAATTGTTTAATGAATATATAAATTTTTACTAATTTTCAAAGTGGGCACATCCTAAAAAACAAAGAATTGAACATGGGGAGCCCTATTTTTTTTTTTTTTAAATTGAAAAAATATTTTTCTACTATGTATATAATATACTCTCATTTTTAAATATATTATTTATTTCAAAATTTGACAAATGGGTAAAAAATGAAGCCAAAAATACCATAAGGTTTTGGCAAAAAATTGGAGACACTAGCAAAAGAAATTAAAGATCAAAACCTTAATATATTGGAAATGTTAATTGGTTAGAAAGGCAAGAGAGTTTAATGTTACTATATTATTCTTAACTCAACATTGAAATATGTCCAAATTTGATGGATAACATGCTTGACAATGTGTTATTTTTTAGAATTTTCCAAAATCACATCTTTGATCATTGACATCTAAGTCCAACCCTTTGGGTTGAATACCCATGAAAATCCAACCTTAAGGGTTGGAAATTCCCAAAGAAAGAAAAAACATGAGAACATTATAGCATACTCTCATTATAACACTTGAGTGTTTTATAACACACTCACATTTCTTTTAAGAAAAATGGCTCTATGAAGTCCCTCTCTTTCTCTTAACAAAAACATGAGTGCATTATAACATACTCATGTTCATGTGAAGAAAAACTCTCCCCTTTTCCCACAATACCTCTCTCTCTCCTCCCTCCCCTCTTTACTCTCTATCTCACATCTCTCTCTTTCAATCCCTTCCTCCTTCCCTCTCTGCTTCTCTCTCCTCTCCCTTTCTCTCTCCCTCCCTCTATCCTCTCTCTTAGTTCCTATTTATACCTCTACCTGTGCCTCCCTTCATCCCTCCCTTCCTCCCCCTCTCTCCCTTGCTCCCCTGCTCCCTCTCTCTAGACATATCTATCTCTCATTTCCTCTTTAGACCTCTATGTATCTCTAGACCTATCTCTCAACCTCTCCTCCCTCCATCCTTCCCTCTCTACTTCACTCTATATCTCTCTCCCTCCCTCTCTTCCTCTCCCCCTCTCCCTCTCTTCTATCTATCTCACCTCTCTCTCACACCTCTTTTTCTCTCTCCCCTCTCTACCTCTCCCTCGCTCTCTCCTTCCCTCTCAAACTCGCCCTCCCTCCCTACATATCTCTATTTGTCACACCTCTCTCTCTCTCCCCTCTCTACCTCTCTCTCCCTCCCTACCCATCTCTCTCTATTGCGCCTCTCTCTCCCCCTCTCCCTCGCTCCTTCCCTCTCTACTTCTCTCTATGTTGCCTATTCATCTCTCTTTAACTACCTCTCCCTCTCTCTCTCTCTCACACCTCTCTATCTGTCTCCCATCTCTACATCTCACTCCCTCATTTTATATCTACTTCTCTCTATGTCTACCTATTCCTCTCTCTTTAACCACCTCTCCCCTACTCTCTCACCTCTCTATCTCTCTCCCCTTCCTCCCTCCCTCTCCATCTCTCTCAATCTCTCACTCTATCTCTCCCTCTCTACATCTCTTTCACCTCTCTATCTCTCTACCCGCACTACCTCTCCCTCCCTCCCTCCTTCCTTCTCTACCTCTCCTTCTCTCCCTCTCTACCCCTCTCTTCTCTCTATCTCATCTCTTTATCTCTCTCCACTCACTATTTTTTATTTAATTTTAACTCTAATCTTAACTCTAATCTTAACCTTAACCTTAATTCCACTTCTTTCTTTAATCCTAATTCAAACCCTAACCTTAGTCATAACCATAATTGTAACCTTATTTTTAATTCTAACCTTAACTATAACTTTGATTGTAGCCCTAGCCATGGTTCTAATTCTAATCCCAATTCTAATTGTAACCTTAATCTGATTGTAGTGTAAGTTCATAACTATAAATCTAATCCTAACCCTAATTGTAGGACTAACACTAGATCTTATCTTAACTATAATTTTAACCCAAATATTAAATGCAACATTAACCTTAACCATAATTCTAATTCTAAACCTATCCTTAAACTTAACTCTAAGTTAATCCTAACATTAAAATAATAATTGAAATATAATAAAAAAGAGAGTATTGTTTGCTCTTTTAACTGTAACTCTTATGGCATAACTCTTATTCGTGCCATAATTTGAAATCTAATCCTATCTCTAACCTTTATTCTACCCTATCTAACCCTAACGACGAGTACAAATAAGACCAAATGGAAAGGGAATATTTATCCTCCACACAATAGAAGAGTTTATCCGATTTGGTGGCCTTCAAGGCAGCTAAATACCATCTTCAACGCTGGTATTTTAAGTTTATCTCCAATATCAATGGGAGAATGCAGAGTGGTCGATACAATTGCCCAGCCTGTGCATAAAATTGTAATGTTTATTATTTTACTATGCATGCTAATTGCCCCCATTAGAGCAGATCGAGAGACCGGACTTGTTGCCTTCGGATGCAGCACCAGCCCCTACAACGACGTTACAGTCTTTGAGAAAAATTTAAATGCGGCTCTGGCAGCCGTGCTGGAAAATGTCGTTCCATCTGGATTTGCTACAAAAGATGTGGTGGTAGGAACAGATCTGGCAGATTCAGTATATGCACTGGCGCAGTGTAGAAAGGACATGTCCTCTGCTGATTGCCTTAACTGCATAAAGATAGCAGATAAACAAGTTCGTAATTGCTTCAATGTTACTCTTTGCGGCGGCAGGGCAACCTACGACGGCTGTTTTCTGCGTTACGAGAACTCTAATTTTTACAGTCTCTACACCGATTTTGGAAACAAACAGGTGTGCGGTGATACCAACGCGCCCACCTCCAATTTGTTTTCCGCAACTGCTCAAAGTTTGATAAGCGATCTTTGCACTGCAACTCCGCAAATAAATGGTTATTTTGCTGCGCAGACGAGACAAGGACCGTCTAATACGACAATCTATGGACTTGCCTCCTGTCTGCGTTCTCTTCAAGGGGATTCCTGCAAAAAATGCCTGAGTATTGCTCAGACCAACATAAACAAGTGTTTTCCACGCTCCGAGGGACGGGCTGTAGACGCCGGCTGCTATTTGCGATATGATTCCAAACCCTTTTTTCCAAGCAATGCTACAGTCGAGTTGGAAACTTTCTTACCAACACCAGGTTACAATTTAATTATATTCAATTGAAGAGCTCGCAATTTTGTTAACGCTTTTGATATTTTTCCTTTGAATTTACAATTTCAGAAATGTAATTTACCTTCAGTCGATCACCTGAAACGCTTTTGTTTAAAATTTATGTCAGACAATTACTTCTATTTACAGTAATTTATTCACAGTTAAGGTATTTTCCATTATGTTTTTCAGGGAAGAAGGCGAGTTCTACAAAGCGGATAATAATTGGTGTTGCGGGAGGGGTATTTCTACTTGGCTTTATAACTTGTCTCCTTGTCTTCGGGAAGCAGATAATGCGGCCAAGCCAGAAAAAAGGTAAATTCTTACAGGTTAAATTTAACTCCTGCAAGTCAATTCGATCTTAATTAATACTAAGATGACAAATATATGGAATAGGGGATATTGAAGGAGCAACGGAACTGCGTGGACCAGAACTTTTTGACTTCAAGATACTGCAAAAGGCAACTAACAATTTTGATCAAGCAAATAAGCTTGGACAAGGAGGGTTTGGTGAAGTATTTAAGGTAAATTCTTGTTTATTTTCTGTTCATATTAGGTTTGTGTGTTAATCTATTTAAATTATGAATAATTTGATATTTGCAGGGCACATTGAAAAATGGTAAAGTTGTGGCAGTAAAGAAGCTGATATTAGGTCGTTCTGCTCATGCAATTTCAGAATTCGAAAGTGAAGTGAAACTCATTTCTAATGTTCATCATAGAAATCTTGTGCGTTTGCTTGGATGTTGTAGACAAGGCCAAGAAAGACTCTTGATTTATGAGTACATGCCCAATAGCAGCCTCGATAGAATATTATTCGGTTTGCTATTCTCTAACTTTCCTCTTTTGCTTCTTTCATTTGTCACTACGAATATGATAGGTTTCAGAACTCTAATGAATTGCCTTGCATGCAGGAAAACATAAAAAACCTTTGAGTTGGAAGGAAAGGTTCAACATTATCCTTGGTACTGCTCGTGGTCTAGCCTATCTCCATGAGGAATTCCATGTTTGTATAATCCATCGTGATATTAAATCAAGCAATATATTACTTGACGACAACTTTCAGGCAAAAATAGCAGATTTTGGGCTAGCAAGACTTCTTCCAAATGATAAAACTCATGTTAGCACAAGATTTGCAGGAACCATGTGAGGAAACTCCTACTTTATCTATTATTTTCTAATTTCAAAATTTTCAATAGAGATTGTAACACCATCTTTTTGACTTTTGTAGAGGATACACAGCTCCTGAATATGCTAACCGTGGGAAATTAACAGAGAAAGCAGACACTTATAGCTTTGGTGTGGTGGTTCTTGAAATTGTTAGTGGCAGAAAAAGCATTGACTTGAAGCAACCACCTCATATGCAATATCTTCTTGAATCGGTATTTCAAAATTCTATTAACATTCTTTTAATTCTTTTATCCCATCATTCTCTTGCTTAAAATGATTGATCTTCTTCTTAAAAAACTTATGGCAGATTTGGAGCCTATATGAAGATAACAAGGTTTTAGAGGTGGTGGAAAGTGAAAAGGAGATGGAAGGGTATAGCGAGGAAGAGGTGGTGAGGGTGATAAACCTTGCCCTTCTATGCATACAAGCTTCCGCCAATCATAGGCCATCAATGTTTGAGGTTGTGACAATATTGCAAAGTAAAGAAGAAGTTGATTTTCAAAAACGTCTACAACCAACATTTGTAGACATGGAGAACGAAGTACATGGAGAAGGTTCCGCTTCTAGCACATCTTCATCTAAATCAAATGCTACGATTACAGAATCCCTTAATGCTCGTTAGTAGTGGTTATTTCTCTTGTTGATAGACACATGGAGAGTAGCAAGGAATGATGGACTGTTAAGTTCTAATTGATCATATAGTTCCTCCTTCCTATTCTCAAATATGATTTAAATATTACAATATATATTTTTCCTCTCTATCTTTAAATATAACCATAGTTTTTTTCAAAAGAGATGTGTATCTCACTCAAATTTGTAAATTTAGATATTGGATAAATGTTATATACTTAGTGTATTTTATAGTGGATGGGTGATGTTATTTTATCTATTTCAAATATGAAGGATATAATTTTTTTTTATCATAGTGTTGCATATAGATGTGATATTATTAATTCATAATAATATGAGAATGAAAGTTATCTTACAATTTGACATGAAAATTTTTGGTGCTAAACCCAATTTTTTTTTGGGTATAGAAATTAGAATTAATTGCGCAAATAGAAATTTGTGGCTACAATAAAAGAGATATGTTGAGCCGATTTTGTAGCGATTTAGGTTGCAAGATAGTAAGCCTATGAAAATTCCATTTCTCGTTAATTAAAAAATTGTCTCAAAAATGTCTTCAAATAGAAAGTAAATTTGAGAAAATGTGTGAGATTTCATTTGTTAGAAGAGTTGGCATACTCATGTCTACAATGTTTTGAACTAGATTGACAATTCACTTGAAGTCATAGTTGTGAGTACATACTTGTCCAAACAAGATAAATAATATTGGAATAATGTGAATAAGGTTATTAGAAACCTATATGGAAGATTAGCTTATGCAATTGATTATGAAGGAATGACTTATGAAAATAAAACTTTAAATTCACAAAAAAAATTATGGATTCTAATTCGGCTAAAGATCAACTAGTAGATATGTCAATTCAATATTTTTGTAATAGTTGTAAATTGGGTGAGAAAAAAGATAGGTAATGGTCACATTATATACAACGTATGCTAAGTACATGGTAGCTACTTATGCATGTAAGGAAGTAGTGCACGAGTACACATGTTGTACTTTATTTTTTGTCTTGAAACAAAAAATCATATGCATTGACAAAGATAATTATCTAGTGCAATATATTTGGCCAAGAATCCTATTTATCATGCTCGATAAAGCATATTAGAGTACAATATATCTTTTCAAGAGAAATACTTGAAAGAAAATGGGTACTATTGGAAAAGGTTGATACGTAGAAGAATCTTGTTGATTCATTAACAAAGCTATGAGTATTTCAAGAAATTTTCTTGGCCTATAGAATATTAATGGCCATTGTTGCTCTAAATAAATGATAGTTTAGAATTATAGGTCCCTATATAAAGTATTGAACAAGAGGGAGAATATTAGTAAAGTTTTGTATACTTTGGATGTTTGATAGTCATGGGAAACCTCATCATATTTTACATACTTTGCATGTTGTATAATTTTTGACTTTTTCTTCATTCTACTTTGAATATTTTCTATGTTTTCTCATGTTTATCTTCCGCATGATTCATACTATGTACAAAACTACTTTTGATGTGTTTATAAATATTCATATGTGATTAAGGGTGAAGCATGAGATTCAATAGATTGTATTAGAGAATACTTGAGTTTTATGCAATAAAGAAAAAAATTGTTGTGTGAGACTTTTTATCCAAAAATATTTTTCAAGGTGAAAATGTTGCATATAGTTTTACTTTTTATTTACTCTATTGTTTCTTTAGATCTTATATGTGCTAATTCTATTGTATGACTTCATTGCATATCTTTTTTTTTACAATAATTCTTTTTCTATAGATTAAAATATTAAAATTGAAAATTTAAAGTTTTCAACTATAGTTGTAACTAAAACTTAACAATAAGAAATTGTGTTGTCAACAATTACATACCATCAACTATCAAAATTTAGAATTCAATAACACATATTAAACAACACCTTTAGAATATATCACATCATAATATTGTAATATCACTAAGCTTGTTCATAAAAAAAAGAAGTGAAATTTAATGTTTGAATAAACTTATTTTCCTTCTCAAATTATTGTATTAATAAAAATAAATAAATATTATTTTCTTTCAACAACAAATTATAACATTCTAAAGATTTCATTTTGTTGAAATGTATTGTCTTATTATTTAAGTTTCATGGATATTATAGATCTCAAAAAAATGAGTCTATTGACAGCTTGAATTTTACTTAATTTTATTGGAGAGCCATCTAAGATGTGTGTATTATGTTGTCTTATAAATGATTTATAGTTATGATTTTTATTTTGCTTTTATTCTTTACGATATAAAAACTGTGTTAATAAAGCTAGACCAAGTTAGAATAAGATCCCAAATGCTTTAACAACAAATAAATGATCTTAAATTTGACTCCTAATTTATCCAGATTTTTTTTTATCAAATTCTTCATGATCATGATATTCAGCCGTAAGTAAAATGGCCATGAGTGATGAATTAGTCTCTCTTAGTGGCCAACATACTCAATGCATACATAGTGACCATGACTATTGACTCTGCCAATGCCTCCCTTGTTGACTACTAAATGCCTGTATACATCGACAGATCATATCTCCCACCAACCATGCTTTCATGAACATGAATATTATAGTCTAACACACAGCTTTTGGAGGACTTTGACGGAGTTAAAGTTGTACACATCTTCTTCCACCACACGTCAACTGACGGTTTACCTTGCAGATAGCCCATCCATTAGTAAGCGTTAAATACTTTTTGAACATGGTAAGACAACCAGTAATAGCTTCAGAAAATTTGTTTGCTTCGTTGGATAGATTCTGGAACTCAAAGACTTTTTGAATTGCTGGATGGATTATTATCAAATTCTCCATGATCATGATATTCAGCTGTGAGTACAGTGGCCATGACTGATGAATTAGTCTCTCTTAGTGACCAACATACTCAATGCATACATAGTGACCATGACTATTGACTCTGTGAATGCCTCCCTTGTTGACTACTAAATGCCTGTATACATCGACAGATCATATCTCCCACTAACCATGCTTTCATGAACATGAATATTATAGTCTAACACAAAGCTTTTTGAGGACTTTGACGGAGTTAAAGTTGTACACATGTTCTTCCACCACAAGTCAACTGATGGTTTACCTTGTACACATCCCATCCATTAGTAAACGTTAAATACTTTTTAAACATGTTAAGACAACCATAAAAAGCTTCAGAAAATTTGTTTGCTTCGTTGGATAGATTCTGGAACTCAAAGACTTTTTGAATTGCTGGATGGATTATACTGAAATTTTAAAGTATAATATAGCCAGCGCCATCGACTTATAAATATAATGAATTTGTTTCGATAGAGTTAAATTATACACATAAAACGGATCTTCTTCAACTGATGGTTCCGTGTAGGCCTAATTTTCTTTGTTAAATACTAATTTGAAATGTTGGCTACGCTCGCGACAACTTAGTAATGACAAATGAGAGATGCGCCCTTCATCCATGGAGAATAATTCAAATACTCTCTTTTCCTTCCCTGTGTTATATGTGAGAGTAATTTGCTAATTACAAATTACTTCTATCGTCCCCCAGATGAGTAAAGCAAGGCAAGTCAACAAAGATTGGGAAAATCATTATTCATCAAAATAATTACCTTCCAGTTTCGGTAAAATTAAGAATGTTATGTTATGTTATCAAAATAGATTGATATAGTATTTTATCAGATTAATAATTTTTTAATGAGTTGGTTAATGATAGAGTTTTGTTGAGTGCAAGATCTTAATATTAGAAGAGATACGATTGAGATTGTGTCTTGGACGATCCTTCAATCTTTGGCTCTCAACTAAATAGGTTTCAGTTTAAGGTTCATGCTCTTGTATCAAGTAGCTAAACAATTCTATGGATTTGATATAAATCACTCCAACAATAAAAGTATATTATCAAATATGATAATAATAATAAATTTTATTCTAAAACTGTAACTTGTCTTGAAAGACATGGGGCTCTTTTTTTAGTTTTCTCCATAGAGATAGGTAGAGCTTTCTCAACATATTTCCCCTTTTTGCTAGAGCTAGAAGGGGGCCTACAACATTTCCATCCCTTGCTCTCTTTGCATGATAGTTCTTTAGTTCTTGTTGAAACACTTGGATGGTAACTATAATATTCTTTGCCATTTCTTTATTATAATCAATAATTTCCTACAAATTGAACATAATTTTATCTTGGTTTCTTTGAAGACTAGCAACCTCTTTTCTCAAAATCATGCAATCCTTCAGAGACCCAATAACTTTTTTTTAAGTCCCCAACCTCATTTTACAACTCAGCCCATTTGTTAAATGTATCAACCATTCCTTTCATCAACTCCCAATATTCCACATTTGCCTCCTCTCAGGGCCAATCCCTTGTCTTTTTCAGAAGTATAGTCTCTAAATTTTGAATCTTCTTCTTGGCCATGAGCAATTGTGCAAGCTACCATTTAAGGATGCCATTTTGAATGTGTTGCTTTGTACAAATCATTCACTTTCTTGTGTAGATAGATATAATTCTTGCAAGGGTTTAGAGAGGCTGAAGGATCACTCTTTGTGTTATGAGCGACAACTCCTTGTGTTGAGGAGAGGGAGGGGGGATAGCAGAAAAGCCATACTGCAAAGGAGAGTTCATCAAAATCAAATAGTTATCCATTCTAAAACAAATTCAAATAAAAGACAAAAAAGTTCCTAAATTTTTATGTCATGTCTAAACAACACTCTTCTTGCCCATTATTTAACTATTACTACCACTTGAACAAACTCTTGACTAAACAACCAAGCCACCCATACACAAGGGATTTCTACTCGACCTATTTTTATTTAATCCATAAATAATGATTATTTAGCAATTAGATCGATGTGAACATGTGCACCCATCAATGAAAAACCTAAAACATAATTGAATCTAGAAGTAGAAAAACTAATTTCATATGGATTGTGGAAATCTAATTACATTGATGTGCACCCATTTTAATGTATAGAGAAATATATATGTTTTGGGTTATGTATTAATTATTATTAAATATTGTATCATTTATAAATGTGACATCATATAAAGAACAATATAATACAAAATAAAAGTAAAATATGTTACGTATACAATTTTTACCCTTATAATTATTTTGTATTTTACGTATACTATTTTTACCCTTATAATTATGTTTTACAAAATTAAATACATTTTCTAAAGCTAAAATACATTTTAAAAAAGAATATGACTATTATTTAGTATTATATATTTAATAGTACATGATCATTTATTTTTTTAATAGTTTACGTGAAAGAACTTTTAACAAATTAATCTCGATATCACTATGTTTGGATGCACTCCATAAGACTGGCTCTCCACACTCACTTCTTGTCCATACTAACACATTGAGGGTAACTATAATTGGGTTTAAGTTTAGATCTTTGACAACTTTATCCTTGTGGTGATTAAATTCATTTTGATTCTATTGTGTGGACCCATATGATGAGAATTATAATGCCTTGTTGGAAAGGGATCTCTTTTTGGTTGATTTTTCTAAAAAAAGTCATTTTCCTTTCAAACCAAATTGCACTAAACAAGGAAATCACTAATCATCCATGGGATGATTCCTTTGCAACTCTATTTTAGCAGGGCCACTTCTACGATTTGAGATTCAATAAGAGATTTAACTTTATATCGGATCTTCCAGATGTAAAGGTATCTACTTATTTCGTCCAATTCTTTGTATGATTTTTTTAGTTGCAAGTTTGTATGAAATGGACATTCATATTAACAATATATATTTTTAAAAAATACTATAAATATATGAAAAAATTGGGCGATGATATTCATAGAAGTCTAAACAGTCTCAAGTCTTATACATTATATTAAAGAGAAATAAGTTGAGCTGCTAAGAAAGAAGAGCTAGATTACCAACATGATGTGAACAATAATTATATGATTTCTACACATTTTAATTATTTATCTCATCAAGAATAGTCTCCCAACTATTAAAAGAATCATTATGATTATCTTCATTAGCCTACACTTCTTCAAGGGATTGATTGGTACTTTGGTAAGTGATATAGTCAGAATGAGCTAAAGGAATTGGTCACTGTTGAACCAACCAAGGGCCTCTCTGGAGCACTGTAGATGAGAAGATTAATGTTGGTGGGAAGTCTATGACTATCCATGAGAATTATGACCACAATATCTTTGTTGGAAAGCATAGACCTAACATCATTCCTATAGGTTTACTAATTGTAGCTAGGTCGATGCCCCTCATGGAAGGGATGGAAACCTATTAGAAGAGGATGTCAATGACATTCTAAAATTGTTCGAGAAGCATTGCCATTATGATCAAGAATATGTAGATAGGTCACTTCAAGTACGACTCTAGTATCTTGCAATTGTATCTACATCAACACATTAGAACATATAGATTTAGAATACAAATAAAAATTATGTTAACAATACATATGAAAAAATTATAAAATTTATATCTTTCTAAATGCTAAATAAGATCTCCACTTTAGCATATCCATGTGTTTGGTTATGAGGCATATGTTCATGTGCCTAAAGAAAAAGAGGTCTAAGCTAGATTGCAAAGCTATCAAGTGTATGTTCATCAACTGTGGTGACGGTGTGAAAAGATATAAGCTTTCAAATCATGTATCTAGAAAGACCATGCATAATCAAAAAGTTATATTCGAGAGATCCAATCTAGTTGCATAGTTAAGACACCAAAGATCATGCTAAGTTAGTTGTGTGGATACAAACAAAGACTGAAATAGTTTCACCACATGATGAGCCAAAATTTCATGATGGATTTGATGAGGAGGATAGTACTAAGAGCTCTTTGGGCTTTGAGCAGGAAGAACATCTACCTTATTCCTTGAGGAGGTCCACTCACTAGAAACAAGTAGAAAATTATGTTCCTCTTGATTTTAATGCATTTTTCTTTGACTATACACTTAGAACTATGAATGAGGCAATGCGAACAAATGAAAATGATTGTTAAAAGTTGGCCATAAAAGAGGAAATGATCACATTGAAAAATAATAACACATGTGATTTGGTTTAGCTGCTTAAGAGTCATAAACCTATTGGATGCAAATGGGTTTCCAGAAGGAAGTTTAGTTTAGATGGAAATGTTAAAAATAAAAAAGCGTAGTTGGTTGCAAAAGGATATTCCTAGGTTAAAAATGGTGTTGGCGATATTTCAACTATTGTTTCTCAGTTGAAATATCACTCACCAGTTATATGGACATGAAGAATTCCTAGAATGGTTATAGAAATGAGCTTAAGCTACAAACCTTTAACAGAGATTTGTAACAAGCTTTGAGGAAGTTGACACTCTTTTCTTACGATTTATATAATAAATGTTCAATTCATGCATAGATATGGAAGCTAGATGTATACTTGTCCCTCATACCAATAGTAAAAAATAAAACAACCAATATAAATGCATATGAATGATGGTACTATGATTTAATTACTCAATCTCATGAATCCATCATCTCATATAATGAATCCTACAAATTATAATAACCTCATAACATTTTTATAATAGAAATGCATACATACTGAGCATCACTATTGACTGACTACTAAATGCATCCAAATTGTGAAACAGATTTCCCACTAACCATACTTTCATGAACATGAATATTATAGTCTAACACAAGGCTTTTGGAGGACTTTGACGGAGTGGAGTTGTACTCATGAAACGGTATCGTCTTCCATTACACGTTCAACTGATGGTATCCATTAGTAAACGTTAAATACTTTTTTAACATGTTAAGACAACCAGAAAAAGCTCCAGAAAATTTGTTTCGCTTGGTTGGATAGGTTCTAGAACTCAACGACTTTTTGAATTCCTGGATGGGTTATACTGAAATTTTAATGTATTATATAGCCACCGCCATTGACATATACCATCATTAAATATAATGAATTTGTTTCCATAGAGTTAAATTATACACATAAAACCGTATCTTCTTCAGCTGCCGGTTCTGTGAAGGGCTAATTTTATTTGTTGGCTAGGCTCGCGACAAGATAGTAATGACAAATGAGAGATGCGCCTGCTTGGAAAATAATTCAAATACTCTCTTTTCGTTTCGTGTGTTTATGTGAGAGTAAGTGTAGAGCAAACAAATAAATTACAAATTAGGTTGATATAACATCTCATCATCTTTAATAGATTAATGGTTTTTAATGAGTCGGTTAATTATAAAGTCTTGTTAAGTGTAAAATCCTAACATCATAAAGGATAAAGTTGAGATAGTGCTTTGGGTGACCCTTCAGTGTTTGACTCTTAATTGAGTAGATTTCAGCTTAAGGTTCATGCTCTTGTATCAGATAGCTAAACAATTCTATGGATTCAATATAAATCCCTCCAACAAACAAAAAGATATTATCTTTTGAACTATGATGATACAAATGATTAGACATGCCTCCCACCTAGTGAAAACATGATAATGATAATAAATTTTATTCTAACTACTTTTTTTTTTTTTTTGATGAATAGGCAGATATCTATATTAATATAAAGATATAATTACAAATTCACAAAAAAGAGCTGGGTGGTGAAAAGGCACACCTCGAATGTCACATGGGCAAAGTCCAGAAAAGCCAAAATATCATGTGGGCCTAGCCCAGAAGTCTAATAACAGAAAGAAAAATTAAGCGGCCAAGGCAGTGCCAGTAGATCTTGGGGGATCCCTGTCATCCAGATTTTTCCTCCATACATCAGTGGGGTTTGGAGTGACGACAGGAGGAGCACCCCAACCATCATCAACTTTATCTTCATCTTTTTCTTTTTCTTTTTCCTTGTGCCAAGGCGAGATTGCAAGAGCCAGCCACAGAAAAATTTTGCCACTAGAAGGCCAGCCAGAGCCAGAAGCAAGCAGAGCATTAGAGGGCCACCCAGAACCGCCACCACCACTCCCCGTAGCACCACTAGAGTGCCAACCCTGACCAAGACGCAGCGGAGGAGAATGAGCCCGCCTGGGAGGCTGAGAATCTCGCTGAGCAGGAGGCTGGGAGCGGGATCGCACAGAGTCACTCCACTTCCGGCCTCGAGAAGGTGACCGACCGCAAGAGGAGGAGGGCGTATCAGGGATCCGAGCCACAATACAAGGGGCATTACCCCAGTGGTTCAGGAGAACCTACAGGTGAGTCATTTCTAGTGCAACCTTGTTGGCTTGCACTTGAATCTGTAAGAGAGCATTCGAACATATAACTGCTTTAGCATAAAGAGACACATTAAAATCTAAATGAGAATGAGCAAATATACAAGCATTTCTATCTTTCTAGATATTGAAGAGGATTTCCATCCTGAAAGTGTGCCAAAGTTGGGTGAACTTAGCCAGGGTTCCAAGCGGGTCCCCCAGTAGAACCATAGGCCAAGAAAAGGGTTCCAATCGAAAAGGCCGAAAGAAATCATGAATCCAAGTACAAAACTGTTGAGCTCTAGAACAAAACCAAAAAAGGTGCTTAAAGCTTTCAGACTACCCATAGAAAGGGCAGTGAGGGTCGGGAACCCCCAAATGAACAAGCTGAGAGCCCACAGACAAGCCTTGGAAAAGAATACACCAAGCAAAGTGGGATAACTTCGGATTAACAATTGTAGACCAAGTGGCATCAAACCTCTGCCACCAAGTATGGGCAGAGAAATTAAGAAGCCACCTTTGGTTCAAGGAACTGATCATAGGAAAATGGGGTGAAAGCCACCTGTAACCAAGCCGCAGCTTGTAGCTCATGAGAGGAGTGTCTTGAAACCATTTCCAGTCTTTCCACCAAGGTTTGTGCCTACGAATGCCGACTTTGTGAAGTATTTCCGCTAGAATGGCACTCACCAGCTCATCAAAGGTAAGACGGTCCTAGTTTTGTAGACTGTACTGGGCTTTAAAAGCATCCCACTGCAAAAGACGCATGGTAGGCTGATGAAAGAGGTGATCCAGTGTTTGAATGCCCTTATTATGAAATCTAAGGGCCTTGATCCAAGGCAACTTGGCCAAGGGTTGACCATTCTGAACCAAATAGGAGACTACCATAAGTTATGCTGGTTGAACAGGAAAACCAGACTAAATACAATGCCTGAGGAGAATCTTCCAGGCTTCATCCTTGATGTGAGCACAGATAATCCACTTGACACAGAGAGCAATCCCTTATCATTGAGTGGAGAGCAATCCAAGCCCTCTAGAGTCCTTGGGGAGACAACAAAATTCCCAGGCGACCCGATGAAAACCCCTGTGGGTTTCAGAAGAGGCCCATAAAAAGTCGCGAAATAAATTATCAAGCCTACTATAGGTAGATTTAGAAGGATCCCAACAAGAAGAATAGTAGACGTGAGTGGCAGCCAAAATTTTAGAGCACACCTAGAATTTGCCAGTGAGCGAAAGAGGCTTAGTAATCCAATAGGCCAACTTTTGCTCAACCCTGGAAAACACAACTTGCCAAAGCTCCCAAGGGGAAGCTTGAAAGGTGAAGGGGATGCCCAGAAATTGAAAGATTTCTCCCTACCCTATCCACTTCCAGTTATAAGTTTGGAGCCACGTAGGAGTGGGGAGCACCGATTGTCTGTAGCACAAGGTCTTGTGCCATTGGATTGCAGAGCCGAAGGTGAGACAAAAGGTATTAAGGCAATCAAGGGCAGTAGTGATAAAGCATTCATCCTCTAAGAGAGTGAGAAAGGAATCATCCACGAAGTGGCCATTGACAAGCTATTCCTAAGAGTCCGGGAGAGAAATCCCTTTAACACGTTGCTGGCAGACAGCATTGGCTAGGAGATATCCAAAGCCCTGAGCAGTGATAACATACAAAGCAAGGGCAAGAGGGCATTCCTGGCAAACGGAATGAAAAAGACCAAAAGCAGAAGACTGGCGGCAATTAATGGAAATGTAAGCTGAGACATCAGCAAAAAGCATACGAACATACTGCATAAAGTTGGGCCCAAAGCCCAAGGCTTGCAACATCGCAAGAATGAAAGGCCATTCAATGCGGTCATAAGCTTTGGAAAAATCAATTTTAATGAACACCACCTTCTGGTTCGACTGCCGAGCCCACTCCATGCCTTTCCAAACTGCAATAATGTTATCAAGGATAAACCTGAATTTAATGAAACCAGTCTTCTCAGGATGCACAACCTAAAGCAAGAGGTGACGAATTTTCAGAGCCGGGGCTTTGGCAATGATTTTGTAAGAAACATTGAGAAGCGTGATGGGCCACCAGTTGAAAATATCATCTGGATCCCCAGGCTTAGGTATCAATTTAATATTTCCTTTATTTATTAAATTTCCTAGAGAATTGGCATGAAAGGCTTCAAGATAAACATGATGCAAGTCGCTCCCAACACAGTCCCAAAGAGCTTTGTAAAATTCACAAGGAAAACCATCAATCCCAGGAGCCTTATCATCGGCCATAGAGGAAACGACTTCCTTGAGATCATCAATTGTTAACAATTGATCACAAAAATTAATATGGGCTGAAGAAAGCCTATGTGGCACAATAGGAAGGTAGTCCTGAAGGGCTTGTTGGCATGCAAGCATGGGGCCCTGAGCAGTGAAGACTTGTTCATAGTGACACACAAAAGCCTGGAGAATGTCAGGTAGCTCAGAGAGCACCTGGTTACCATCTTTGATTTCTTTAATGCCTGGGGAAGAGTTCCTGGCACGAAGAGCCAAAAAAAACTCTTTGGAGGCATAATCACCAATTTTGAGCTAGTGGAGCCGAGGCTTGATTTGAGTGCCTCTAGCAGAATAATTATCTGCCACTTGCTTTTGATGTCTTAAATCCACCATCCTAACTTGATGAAACGGGGAGAAAGGATTGGCTTCAAAAACCTCCATAGCCGTATGCAAGTCGATAGTGGTGGCCTCGTAAGAATGCCGACGAAAGATAGCAAGTTGGCGCCCATAAATGTGCAAGAAATGTGCAGTACAAGTGATGACATCATTCCACCAAGCAATTCCTGGCCCGTATGGCTAGGCGGCTTGCATTCTGAATTCCACACTCAGTGAATGTGGGCCAGGGTGGGCTTGTGACAGAGCAAAGAAGTGTTCAAGAAGAATAGAGTCTTACATGTGTGAGGTTGACAAGATGCCCATTCAATACGAAAATGAATTGGGAAGTGATCAGAAAGAGTCACATCCACTAACGACTTAACATGCAAGGTAGAACTATTGAAGGAAAAAATGATTGAGGTGAGATCATAGCACAGTCAAGGCATTTAAAGAATCTATTAGAACCAGCCCTGTAATTGCACCAAGTGTGCCAAAGAGAATGAGAATGGTGGCAACCCATATTGGGATCAAAAAGCCCCAATTTATTGCGCATGTAAAACCACACCTCCCTTTCATCCGCTGCCCAACGAAAAGGAAAGGTACCATTCTTGTCATACACCATTTCTACCATGTTGAAATTCCTATAAAGCAACTAGGTGGCAACTGGAAAAGAATCAACAATCCAACGCCAAAACAAGCAGCGCTCCACGAAATCATTAGAGGCATAAACATTAATAATTCCAAAGGAATGATTCTCAATATTGAGAAGAACCCAGGAAACCCGCTGGGAGGGGTCAACCCCATGGTCCACCACACAAGAATGCAGTTCTGGGGCCAAAAGAGTAGGAGCTCCACCACGACCAGCCTCATACAGAGTGCAAAACATAGTACTTGCTAGCCAAATAGAACGACAAGCCAAAGCAAGTAAGAAACCAAAAATTTTAACTTCTTCGAGACAAAGCACTTCAATCCCTGGGTAATTCTTTAAAGTATTCCTAACAAAATACTTTCTGGAGAGGTCAGTTAGACCTCAAACATTCCATGAGATAAAATTCATGGAAAATCTTCCATACTTGTAGAATCCCGATCCTCTTCACCCAAGGCAGAGAAGCTATTCTTCAAAAACTCTTGCGAAACAAAACCAATCTGAATAGGAGAGAATCTTCATTTTTCAAGCACATATTCACCTTCTTTCGGTGGAGGAGACGGGCTGCGAGATCACCTCTGAGTCCCCACTACGGAGGAAAAAGTCGGTTGAGCACACAAAATAGCCGCAGACTGAGGTGTGGCCTTTGACCAAGGTTGTAGAACAACATAAGTAACTCCTGAGGGAGTAGCTATCCCCTTCTCTAAAGGGTTTGAAACTAGTTTGGTCGGTTCAAGGGCCTCGAAGCCGACCCAGGACTAGATGACTTATTTTTCTGGTTTGAAACCATAGTCCACTTTGTTTCAGCCTTAGTAGAAGGCTTTGTCGGATGAGGCTTTTCAATATCCCATGACTGAGAGGATGTACGAGGAACTGTCAAAGGGCAATCCTTGATATTGTGGTCAACTGACTGACACCGATAACATGTGTTGGGTAGATTGAAATATGTGACTTTCTGGGTGTGTCGAATATCACCAATTTGGATGTCTACAGACTCTTTCAAATCTTTGGATAAATCAACTTCCACAAAAACCCTCTTTTGAGGATGGGCTTGAAAGAACCTATCAGGTTCGATACAAACAACCCTCCCCAAAGAGGAAGCAATATGGTTCAAGAAGGGCACACAAGGCAAAGGTAACCCAAGAAACTCAATCCAGATCAAGACAAGCATTTTGGAGTCCTCTGAGACAGCAAAATCCTAGGTCCATGCCTGGAAAACTAACAAGGAAGACTGAACATACTAGGGCCCATGACCCAAAATAGCTTGGACATGACTAACTTCCACAAAGTGGAACAAAAAGAAACCCTTGGTCATATTTTGGACCATGTCAAGGCAGACTCCATGAGGGACCCAGGCCTTGCTGACCCAGTCTTTCAGCACACTTTCGGGGGGAGTCCTCCCAACAAAATAACCCACAAGGGTGTGTTGTTCGAGCCATTGGCATGCATAATCAAAATCAGGTAAAGGTAAAACTACATCAACAGGGGTGTCAAAATACTTACCTCATGAAAGAATTTCAGAAAAAAATTTCGAGGGCATTTGTTCGGTGGGGGAGCCATTAAACTGCATCGATGAACCGCTAACACCAACAAAAATTGTTGGGTTAGAACCGGCTAAGGGCATAATAAACCCCTAAAACTGTAGTAAATGCCGCCGTACTCAATGAAGGAAACAATTTCCTACGCAGGAAGCACGGTATGACGCAAGGGGGCCATGAATGACCTTAGAAAGCACAAAACCCTAGTAGAGCTCATCAACAAGTAATCTTTCCTAATCTCCTAACTACCTTTTTTTGATAACGTGCCCTTTATCAATCTTAATTATTTAATCATATTAAAATAACTAGAATAATGTAATTAATTTAGTATAGTTTTTTTCCATTATTTGAAATAAAGGAGAGATTAAAATTTATTCAATCAAGAACAAATACAAAGCATGGGCATCAAACAAACCTATCAAGTTCCAGTAAATGATGTAACTGTTAAGAGAAACCCAAAGGTAATTGACCCTTATCCACAATATTCCAGTTTTGCATTTGATCAGAAGCCCATTTGGCCAGACAATCTGCAACACCATTCCACTCCCTAGGGATATGAGTGAAAGTAACAAAATCCAAAGTATCACACAAATGAAGAATCTAGTTAACCACAAAGACTAACTTCCAATTAACAACCTCAGAATTCTGCCGAGTCAACAAATGCACCACCACCTATGAATCAGTTTCACAAATGAGCCTATTCCATCCAAGAGCACAAGCACACTCCACAACATAAAAAATATCAAAAGCCTCCATCAAATTATTAGAATGATGACCTTTATAAACATAAAAAATAAACTGAACAGTTCCCAAGCTATCTCTATGCCAGCAGGACCAAGGTTTCCTCATGAAGACCCATCCGTGTTGAGTTTTAGACTGCCTTGTGGAGGAGGACTCCACCTCCCCACCCTATTTATCCTCGAAAGAGGATGTCTACATCTATTTCTCATGATCCGACCTTGAGGAGGAGGAAGATGGAGATGGTTGTAGAAAATAACATCACCAGGATCCATAGCCTCCGTTAGGTCACATTTAGCCGAAACAGTTTCCCCCAAAGAATGGAGAATTTTCCACCACAAGTGATGGTCCCCCAACAACACATCTTGAGAGATCTGATGATTCCTCTCCAACCATATATGCTAAAGAATGAAGGGCTAAGATTCCAAGCAACTTGAAGAAAAGAGGTTTTGATCATGACCTTGCCCCCTCAAACAAAAAACTTAGCCAAAGAAGAGACATACCAACAAGCTTGATTCCACACATCACACCACAAGTGCCAAATATGTCTAGTGAAGGAACATTGGAAAAAGAGATGAGAGATACTCTCTTCACTGTCATGACACATCACACACATCGAGGGGCCCTAAAAACCATGCTTGCATAAATTATCCCAAGTAAGAGACCAATTGTGGACCACCAAAACAAGAAAAAATTGCACTTGGGCCATGAGAACTTGTACCAAACTTGCTTCCACCAAGAAACCTAATTGTCCCCAAAAGTCTGCTGAACCAGCTCCTCATAACCAGTAGAAACAAAAATCTTGCCAGACAAATCACTGCTTGCCCACTGCAAAATATCATTCCCGTGTAAGGTAGTGCACTCATAAGACTCTAGAACCTAAGCTAGCTCAGCCCTATCTTCCACATTTCCTCTTGGAGGCCATTCAGAAGGATGCTTCTAGTGAAAATGAACACCCAACCCACAATTATGGGCAATCTTATAATGGTCAACAGTGTCCCAACAAGTAGTAGTAAAAGTATCACAAAGGGGCTGAAGATGAGGATGAGTAGAAAGGATGGATGACCATCCCACAAATCTAGCCAAAAAAGAGCTTGTGATCCAGAATGAAAGATCGAAAATAGACCATTCTTAACCAACCGTGCCCCTAGTTTCAAAGTATTCTAGATCATATAACCACTTCCAACGAGAGGAAAGCCAAGAACATCAAACATATTAACATCTTTAAAATAATTATGGGTGAGAATATAGGCCCAAAGCTGATTCAGGCAAGAACACCAACGCCAATATAACTTTACAGTAAGAGCTTGCCCATTAAAAATAACACATCAAAGTCCAAGGCCACTCCCTTCCTTAGGTATGCACATAGTCTCCCACTTTACAAGGATCCATTTAGTAGCCAATAAATTACCATTACAAAGAAATTGTCGAGAGAGGGCATCAAATTCCTGAAGAAAATACATGGGATCAACTTGAACAAAACACCTGTAGATAGGAAGAGCTTGAATAATAGGCTTTAGAAGAGTCAAGCAAGCATTAGAAGATAACCAACGGTGAGTCCAATGGTTAACCTTCTGATGTAACTTTTCAAACAAAATCTACCAAGAGGACCTAGGATGTCTACCAATAGTAAGAGGAATTCCCAAATACACAAAAGGAAGATACCCAATCTGAAACCACAGAATATCAGCAATACGCCTCTGAATAGCTTAAGGAGTGTTAAAGAAGAAAATGGAGGATTTATGCTCATTAACTTTCTGACCTGAAGCAACAAAGTAAATATCCAAGGAATGCCTAAAAGATTCAACTTCCCAAAGATGAGCCAAACCCATAAGAGAAGTGTCATCCACAAATTGGAGGTGTGAGAGCTGAGGCAAACCATTGCCCCAATGCCACCCATGAATCAAACCTTGAGAAGAACAATACTTGAGAAAATGGCCCAAACCCTTAGCCATAATAATAAATAGGTAAGGGGAGAGATGATCCCCTTAGCGAAGGCCCCTAGAAGCACCAAAAGGATCTGAAGGTTCTGCATGCACAATAACAGAGAAAGATGAAGAAGTAACATAACTCATGGTCCATTGCACCCATTCTAGACTAAAACCAAAATTCGGTCTAGAATTTTTTGAAGAAAACTGCATTTGACTCTGTCATAGGCCTTGGCCATGTCTAATTTGATGAATATAGATCTCTCCTTAGAAGTAGCCATAAAGTGAATAACCTCTAAAACCACTACCACACTATCCAAAATTTGTCTGCTAGCCACAAAGCCCCCTTGTTCTAGAGAGATCACAACAGGAAGACAAGTTTTGAGCCTTGCTACAATCAATTTAGTGATAATCTTATACACCACATTGCAAAGAGAAATAGGTCAAAAAAATTTGATCTTAGTATAGTTTATTAATATTTATTATTAATTAAATTATTTTGTCATCTTTTGTTTGTTTAATCATCAAAATCAAATAGTTTTGATTAAGATTAAGCGGGAAGGATCTAAACCCAAGACAAAACAACCATAGAGGCAATACAGATGGGTGTCACAAGGAATGAGACATCAGGAAAATAAAAGAAACATAAACTAAAGAAAAAATAAAACCAACAACCAACAACAATAGAAACATGACTAGCTGAATACTAGCAACTTGAGGAGACCAGTTATTGTTTTTCAAGAAGGTAGAGGCCTTTTATAGCTGACCACTCCTTCCTAAAGAACTGTAACTTTTTCTCGAAACACATGGGGCTCTTTTCTTAAGTTTTTTCCATGGAGGAAGGTAGAGCTTTCTTGATAGATTTATCTTTTTTGTTAGAGCCAGAAGGTGGGTTGTTGCAAGCATGAGTAGTTGATGTTGTCATTGATGTCAAAAGGTTTGTGTTTTCATTGGTGTAGATTGTATGAGAGGAATTTTGTTGTAAGAATATGTGTTATTGCATTGATGATTCTTTGATTAGCTACATTATGTTGTCATTAGTAAGTTTTTGGTACCAAATTGTACTGTTTATTTGATAAGATTATGTCTATGGTTGAGGAAGTGATGGAGATAATGAGGACGTGTTCTTGGTGCTTGGTTTCCAAGTAATTTTGAGAAAATTTGATGAAAAGAGGAAATAATGAGTTGTAGTGTGTTCTGGGTTGAAGAGTAGGGTTTCGGTGCCGCTCCACATTTCTTCTAGGTTGAAGACCTACCTATGCATTTTAGATATGTCTATGAAAACTATTCAGAGGTGTTTTATCCAGAATTTGGTGTGTTGGATCGCTATATAGAAGAAGTTTTGTTCACCAGTGTGTGAATTGTGTATTGCAGAGGTTTCTAGCAGAAATGTTTTTGCTTCGTATTTCTTTGTAGTTTGGTTTTAGGTCTCGTGGATCTGAAGGTATGCTAAAAATGTTGGTATCTTTCTTCAGTCGAGGTTGTTTGAGGTTTGGTGCTTCAAAATTTAGTTTTCTAAGTTATAGTATATGACAAAGTTGTTTGAGTGTACTGGGTGTGTACACTCCTCAGGTGAAGGTTGTTGCAAAGGAGTTTGTTGGATTTTAGGTTGCTTATGGAATATTCTAGATTGTGTTCAGCTGACATTTGTTTTCTGCAAGTTGTTATTGAATCAAATGAAGCATGTAATGAACATTTTAATAGTGTTTACATGAGTAATGATCGACCTTAGTGTTTAAACTCATTGCAGTGGATGTTTATTATTTGTAGAAGCATGTTGTAGCATGGTGTTATAGATTTGGGTCCTAGATAAGGAGTTTTATGGTCTACCTTCACTTCTATCTGCAATGGAAGTGTTTTGGTGCTTACCTAATTTGAATTTTCATGATTAATGTGCATAGGTGACACTGGAGAATGGTTTCAAGGTTAAAGATGATGGGTATGTGCAGGATCATCATGGAAAAAATAGGCTCTAAAGTGGCAATGAAAATTCATAAAAATCAGAGTTAGGAAACTTGATGTAAAAATTTGAATAAGTTATCTATATTATTTCAAAAATATGTAAGAATAGAATATGTGGAAAATTGAATGTAGTTTCTAAACTACTAGGTTTATTTTTCTAAAAAAAAAATCTATTTGGTGAAAAATTAAAATTTCAATGCACTAGTACTTAAATTTTAGGTAAAAAATAAGAAGTAGATGTTTGTTTGATCACCCTAACAATAATAAAATGATAATATTTTTTTATAATATTTTAGATATAAGTAGAGGACTCGTGTCCGGATGTGATGCATATTTTTTTTTAATTTGTTTCCAAGTAAATAATTAATTAAGAATTTTTTATTACAAATTTTAAAAAATATTAAAAAACGTATGTCTGACCACCTTAACTTGGTCAAAACTTCATGAATTTTATTTTTATTTTTAAATCTTATAGTATGTGAAGCATAGAATGTGACACATGTTTTGGATTCAAAAAATGTGATATGGTTTGAAAGCTATAGATGTTTTTCAATCAGGCTATAAATTAGGACTTTAGTCATAATTCTAATTCTAATGAATAATAATAATTTATTAGATTCAAAGTAAAGTCTAATTTATATTGGTGGAAAGCTGAGAAGATCCTTTACAAACCCTTTTCGTTTAATCAATTATTTGTAAAAAGAAGTCGTCAGCCACATGGGCGAAGTCTGGTAAAGCAAGGTAAGTTGTTAAACACATTTTTTGTGTTGACTTCTTAGGATTGGCAGGTCTGAACCAAATTCCAAAGCAAGCCCAAGGCTTATCCCTAGGCATTAAATTTTGTGTCATCATATCGGATATCCGAAATGTTTTAGATATGAGTTTAGAAAATTTTATAAAATTTATAATATATGATTTAAAAAATGCAATAAAGTTTATAATTTAATATATAATATATTATATTATTATGTATAATATTTAAATATTATTTCAATATTTTATTTAATGTATAAATATATATATATATATTACTAATATATAAAATATTTAAATATTATCTCTTTCCCTCTCTCTCTCTTCATCTCTCTCTCTCCCAAGTCTCTCACTCAATCACTCCTATCTCTCTCCCCTCTCTCTCTCTCTCTCCCTCCCTCTCTCCCTCTCCCTCTCTCCCTCAACCCTAAACCCCCCCTCTCTCTCTCTCTCCCTCTCTCCCTCCCACTCTCTCCCTCCTTCAACCTCCTCCTCCCTCTCCCTCTTCTCTATCTCTCTACCTCCCTCAACCCTACACCCCTCTCCCCTCTCCCTCTCCCTCTCCACCCTCCCTCCTCTCTCCCTCTCCCTCCTCCTCAGACTGCCTCCTATCACTCTCCTCCCTCTCCCTCTCCCCCCTACCACCTCCCTCCTCTCTCTCTCTCTCTCCCTCCCTCCCTCTCTCCATCCTCCTAACCCTAAATCCCTCCCTCTCCTCGTATTCCTCCCACTCTCCCCATCTCCCCTCCCTCTCACTCTCTCTCTCCTCTCTCTCCTCAACCCTAAACCTCTCTCCCTCCTCACTCTCCACCTCTCCCCTCTCTCTCTCTCTCCATATCCCTCTCTCCCTCTCCCACTCTCCTCCTTTCTCCTCTCTCTCCCTTCTCACTCTCCCACTCTCCCTCTCCCTCCCCCCTCTCTCTCTCTCCTCCTCCCTCTCCCTCCCCTCTCTCAATTTCTCTCACCCTCTCTCTCTCTCTCTCTCTCTCTTCTCTCTCTCTCTCTCCTCCCTCCTCTCTCTCCCTCCCTCCTTACCTCTTCTCTCAATTCTCTCTCTCTCTCCTTACCACCCTCTCACCTCTCTCTCTCTCTCTCTTCTCTCCCGGCTTTCACCCTCTCCTCACCTCTCTTTCCCTCTCTCCCTCAACCCTAAATCCTCTCTCTCCCTCTCTCCCTCTCTCCATCTCTCCCTCTTCCTCTCTACCTCTTCCTCTCTCCCTCAATCCTAAATCCTCTCTCTCTCCCTCTCATTGTCCACCTCTCCCTCTCTTCCTCTCCCTATCTCCCTCAACCCTAAACTATCTCTCCCTCCTCTCCCTCCCCTCTCTCTCCTCTCTCTCAATCTCCCACCTCCCTACATCTTGATCTCTCTCTCCCCCTCACCCCCTCTCCGTTAACCCTAAACCCTCTCTCTCTCTCCCTCTCTCTCTACCTATCCCTCTCTCCCTCTCTCCCTTTGTGCTTCCTCCTTCCCCTTCTTACTTCTTTCTTCTCTCAATTCTCCCAGCAATCCTCTCTAACTCTCCCACTCTCCCTCCTCTCTCCTCTCTCCTCTCTCCCTCACCTAAACCATATCTCCCTCTCTCCTCTCTCTCTCTCTCTCTCCTCTCCCTCTCCCCATTCTCAACCTCCTAAACCCTCTCTCTCCTCTCTCCTCTCTCCCACTCTTCCCTCCTCCCACTCTCTCCCTCTCCCTCTCTCCCTCTCTCCCTCTCCTTCTCTCTCCCTCCCTCTCTCCCTCTCTCCCTACCTCTCTCACTCTCCCTCTCCCCGTATCTCCTTCTCTCCCTCCCACTCTACCTTTCTCCCTCCCACTCTCCCACTCTCCCTCTCCCTCTCTCCCTCTCCCCCTCTCTACCATTAAACCTTAGGTCTATGTGGGCACAAATTGGATATCCAATTTGAATTGGATATCTGATTTGTAAAACTCTAATATGTAGAACTAAAATCTTACCATTGCAAAAAAATTTAAAATGTTTTCCAAATCAGATATCTGATATTTGTGGGCCATAGAAAAACCCCATGTGGGCCATTTTTGTGCATTCCAACGGACCTTACATTATGTTTGCAACACTTTGCAGGTGACAAATGTGCGGTTTCAGACGGGAAGAGACAAAGATCAACTTTTTGAAGCATCTTGTGCTCAATTTTTTCATAAGCAATGATTTTTAGCATATTTTATGAGGTATAATGGGGAGCAGCAGTCGTCAAAAGTAAAAACGTAAGAGAAAGCTTACAAAAGAACAAATTGAAGCATATAGACAAAGAGATAGAGAAGGTCATAGGAAGAGAAGACAAGGTATGTTAAATATTGTAGAACTTAAGCCCTATGGTATTTCAAGTGAAGAGGAAATTGAATATGTTCAAGGTGAAAATGTAGAACATGATATTAAAATTGGGAATGAAAATGTTCAAATTGATATTGAAAATGTTCAAGGTGAAAATGTTGGAATTGAAGATGTTGAACATGATATTCAAATTGGGAATGAAAAGATTGAAATTGATAATGAAAATTTTGGAATTGAAGATGTTGAACATAATATTGAAATTGGGAATGAAATTATTCAAATTGATATTGAAAATGTTCAAGGTGAAAATGATGGAAATGAAGATGTTGAACATAATATTGAAGTAGGTGTTAATTATGTTTCACTAGATTACATGAGAAATGAAGAACCTTGTGACATATTCAAAATTCAAGACCCTCAAGAACCCCTAAATGGTTACCTAAAATTGATGATAACATTATAAACAATTTTGAAGGCAAGAGGTCAACATGAACTGTTTGGTTGTGGGCTAGAAGAATTTTCAACCAATATTTTTGTGATAAGACATTGACCAAGCAATGCCAAATATTTGTACAATTGCTAAAGATGCAAAAGATAAGACCTTTGCTAGTAAAATTGAAGATTCGTGTGAACAAGAAAACCGAAACAATTCTATTATTGTCAGAAATATTTTTAATTCTCTCAAGTCTGTTGGAAAAAATAACAAGGAAAAAGATAAGAGAGCTTCTCGAAGAGTCATGACAACTGCCCTAGTAAGCCATCAATTGAAAAGGGCTCACTTTATGAGACAAAATTGTATTGATTTTGACATAAATCGTAAAACTTTGGATAGAGCACTTGTAAGAAGAGAAAGAATAGACGATCCTCTTCAAAATGATACATGGGCTTTTCCCAGGAGGCTTCCACATGTTGATAAGAAGCTAATCGATAATGTAAAGTAGGTAATTCAACAATTTTGGCATGATAACTCTAGAGTATCACCCAATGCAAAGGATTTTTTAAAGTTAAGAATTGGTAATCGAGACCATACACTGCATCCTAAACATTTCTTGGAATCAAGCCAAACAATGTTGTTCAACAAATTTATTGAAACACATCCAAATATGGAAATCTTGCAAAGGACTTTTGAAGGTTTGAAGCCATTTTATTGTGTGCCTCTTAAGATTCATAATACTTGTTGTTGCAAATACCATGTGGAGTTTTCAATGCACCATGAACTATTATGCTATATCCGTTCTACTTTGCATACTAATGAAATAATACAAGAGTGTGGTGCAATGCATCTTCCAAAATCATCAAGGGACTTGCTAGATCTATTTTTATGTTCTAGAGATGATGGTTCCTTTTTATATAGAAATGATTGTTTAAATGAAAAGTGCTCACAATGTGGTGGCTTGTCAAAGTTTGTTCAATATTTTCATGAGGGTTCCGAACATGAATTTGGAAAGAAGCATTTTGAGAAAAAGAGATATGAGATAGTCAAATATACTTTCCAGAGTGGAGGTGAAGGTTCTAGATGCGAGTTGGTTACAAAATAATGTAGTGTTGCTGATTTTATTTCAGATTTTAAGGATAATATTTTCTACAAGTATGCATTACCATGGGAAAATGCCTCCAAGATAGCAGAAACCGAGAGAGGTTATTGTATATATGGTCCCAACATGATCCCATAGCCTTAGACAAAGAGTATGTAAGTGTCACAGTTTCTGAGAAATAGCCCTTCAACGATTACTGTCTTTTAGCACTTTGGACACTTAAGGGAAATCGTTGGTCCAATGTAGCTCAGAGTGATTTCGCATATTTGGGTGCAAAAGAGGACCATCCCTAGCGTAAACGTACCCATCTGGATGTGTCAGAATTGTTCATTTGGTTGTATGAGTTGGAGAATGAAAGTTTCACCACTTTGCAACTTTACATTGCTTGCATCTGATAACTTTTCCCTCAACTAAAAACTCATCACCATGGGAAAATGCTTCTGAGATAGCAAAAACTGAGAGAGGTTATTGTAGATGGTCCCAAAATGATCTCATAGCCTCAGAAAAAGAGTTTGTAAGCATCACAACTTTTGAGTAACAGTCCGTCAAATATTTTTGCCCTTCTACACTTTGGACTCTTAAGGGATTTCGCCAATTGAATGTAGCTCAAACTGCTTTGGCCTGTTTGAGTGCGAAAGAGAACCATAGCTAACCTAAACGTACCCATCTAGAAATGATGGAATAGTTGGTTTGGTCATACAAGTTGTAGATCAAGATTTATTTATGCCCTTACAAGTCATTTTTAGCCTCCAACCGAACTCCGCTGATTTTTGTGCGAAAAAAGCCATGAGACCATAGCTTGTTGCGAAAAACCAGTAATTTTCTAGAAATCAACCTTTCTTTTGTATTGGAATTCACAAAATTTCCTTCAACCAACCTATTTTTAAACCTTGAAGAGATTTATATACATTTTTTGAATTCAAATTGACTCCCCAACGTCCACAACCACCTTTTCAACTACCAAGACCCTTCATTTTTCTAAAAAATTGCTAAAATTGACAACTTTTTGTTAATAATGCACTTTTATTCAAATTTTATTTCCAAGACACCTATGACTAGTAAAACTAGTCAAACACATTTATTTAAACCCTACCACTACTTCTAGACTCCTATCTTTCTCTTCCCTTTACAATTTTAGTAATTTGCCTTCAAAAGACTACATGGCAATTTTGACAATTTTGAAGCAAGAATGCATTTTTGGATATTGGACCCCTAGACTCAAAACTTCAAATTAATACACCTTAAATGGTCTTTATTTAACTTATTTAGCATAAATATATCACACATAACCTCTCAACCTATCAACCATCAAATGTGTAATGTTGCAAATAGTAGATTAGGTGGGAAACTAGAGAGGAAGAGTTGATGGTGAGCGGCCTAGTGAAGGCTAGAGAAGAAGAGTTTGAGGAATATGGTGTTAGGGTAGGGGATTTTCCTTGGTTGTCATATTTGGTTGTGTGGCAGATGTATGCTACTATGGGGATGGTTCTAACCATAAAGAACTTGATAAAGATTGTGAAGAGAAGAGTTGAAGGGCAAAGATACATGTGTAGTTGGAAAAAGATTATGGAAGGGCATGAAATAGATATACTAATGTATGGATGTTTAGCTTTGTGTACTAAATTTTTTTGTGAAGGTGTCAAAGCTTGGGAAACACCATTTGTAGGTGTCAATGAAGACAAATAGAAGCAAGAAGATCCATTTGAGAAGGATCAAGCATGGCAAGACCAAGACAACACAAATCATGAAGGGTACAAAATCCCTCAGATGAAGATTTCCATGCAAGTGAATTGGAGCAGGTTTGAAGGGATTGCGAAGAAGATAGGAGTAGACCTATGGAGTGATTTATGGGGCATAAATATTTTGTACTCGGGGAGTATGGTGCAAGAGCACCTAAAACATGTAAGATTTCATGAATTGAAAAGGCCATTCCTCCTTTTGTATAGGCTGTACCTAAGAGGAATGGGTGTGAATTAGATAGGGGTAGGCGTAGGAACAAGTTTTTAGGGGTGATAAATGGATTAGAGTGGTTTGAGAACATTGCCCTGTTAAGAAACACATATTTTTGTGCCTTTTGAGTAAGACTAGAGAGTGATTTTTTGAGAGGTTGAATGAAAATAGGCTAGAACTTGTTGGAAATTGTTGGAACAGGTGTATTTAATGGTGTTTAAGAGGTCTGAGTGATTAAGAGTAACCCAAGAAGAGTAAAAGTGTGAAACCCTAGTTGGAAGGGGCAAAAACAAGGGAAAATTGGTGATTTTACAAAGAAAGTGTAAGCCAGATTATAGGAAAACATAATACAATGGTGTTTTAAGTTTAAGTAGACAAAATTAAGAGAGAATGAAGTGGTTTCAGGATTGAGTGAGGTCAGAGCATACAAGTTCCAATAAGCCCTACCAACAAGCTAGTGAACTATTTGATAAAAAGCTTTGGTAGACATGTATGAAAAATCTGGTAGCATAGACAAGGCAGTGTACTATTTGAAAAAAAGCCTCAAAGAAATGTGGTCTCATAGAATTCCATGACAAATAAATGCAATTGACAGCTGCTCCTAGTCATTAGTTATTCAATGTGAAGTGATTGCATAACTGCTTAGGTTGACTTTGTAAAAACTATATTGTAATTGAAATTTTTTCATCTATCAACATATAGTTGTTAGTTATGCAATGTGAAGTAATACTTTGAGTTTGAAAGATGTGCAATGAAATGTAATCAACGATATAAATATAAACTACATAATTTAACCATTCTTTTTTATGCTATTGTACATTGATATTTAACCATAACTCAAGATAAAAATTTCAAAGAGTTTAATCATGCACATGAGGAACAAATTAAATTTTGATTGTCAACTTCTATATATTTAATTATCCAATAATCAAGTGTATGTCCATATACGAAAATGGCATGGACGCCAAATCAAACAAAGTTTTACAAAATGTGGCATATACCATCTCAATATCTATTCAAAATTTACATGCCAAAATGTTTATCTCATCCTAAACTACTAGTGGATCATCAAAATGAAGCCTCTTTGAAGCACTCATTGGATTTGAAGGTAGCTGCACAAGAAAAATTCAAACCACAATTGAGATTAGTTATACTATATAATTTAAAATCGAATAATTAACATCAAAATCAATATACATTGAATTTTAATTGAACTCTAAAATTGAAATCTTGATTACCTGAAATATACGTCTCTTTAAAGGGTCAGGAGTCCTAGAATATACCAAACCAAATTTTCAAATTCCAATCTATATATGTGAACACAAACATAAAATTGATCCAAGTTAGCATACAATTATTGGTAATAGGAACATATTTACCAAACACAAAATA
This sequence comes from Sequoiadendron giganteum, assembly GCA_007115665.2. Lineage (NCBI taxonomy): Eukaryota > Viridiplantae > Streptophyta > Pinopsida > Cupressales > Cupressaceae > Sequoiadendron > Sequoiadendron giganteum. The sequence goes on along the minus strand of CM021101.1, from coordinate 66,609,551 downwards.
AAATAAACACATACCTCTTTAGGATGATCTTTTCATTATCTCCTTCAGGTGTTTCGACACCTCCTCCTTGAGGTGTTTCAACACTTACTCCTTGAGTTGTTCCAATACCTACTCCTTTAGGCATTGTGACACTTGTCAACAACGATGTATAGCTCATAATCACTTGTACATAAAAATGACAAGTACATATGAAAATAACAATCTATGTCGATGTATGTATAATCAATATAAGATCTTAAAAATATTAATTCAATCAAATTTGAGTTCAATTACCTTCCCCTTATATAAATTTGTGCCTCCATAGTCTGGAAAATCCTGCACTTCGCTCGCACTAGGTATTTCCTACAAGAGGAAAATAAGTTTAACATATAAGTTATTATATAATTTCATTAATGACAATTCAAATGACAAGAAAGTATATAATAAAAAAATGTAAATGAGTGAGTACGAAAATATATACAGTGTGCATGCCAAGGCCAAATGAAATGGCCCTAAGGGTGCTATCAGTCACCTATGTGAGCTCTTCCTTAGACATCAACTGTTAAATATACCATGTAAATAAATATTAGTACTTGATACTATCTCATTAATATTCATTTAAAAAAATGCAAGTTATGAATTTACAACTTAAATCTTACCTATGTCACTATTCCAACGTCCCTCTCTCTAGCAAGAGAGGACTTTGTAGCCTATGTGCTCCACTCCCCTGTGTCTGATCTATAATGTCCACATTATGGAGGTCATAATCAAAAGTGTCCAAGGGATGCTCGGTGGGCTGTAGAAGAGGACCCAAGCATATTTGGTGGCACATGATGCAATTATGTGGCACACAAATATGTGGACTTGAGGAGGATGATGCAGTAGCACTTGAGCCTTCGCCAACATCACTAGAATGTGGTTGAGCTACTATAGAAGCATGCGAAACCAAATGACCACTCAAAGAGTGAATAGCCTGAATAGTCTGTGTGGTTGCATCCTAGATAATATCTGGATGATATACTGGAGGTGGCAAAGGAAGGGGAGGAGGGGGAACATATGGATGTGGGACTACTCTAACTGCCCCTGGTCTATCCTGGGGCATACATCCACCAATGCCCTAGAAGGGTTTAATGTCAAAGTAATTGACATGATGCCCTAACACAAACTCAACATATAATTTTTTCATAAAGTAAAATGGTATATCAGAATTGTTGTTCAGTGGTTTATCAAAAACCATACACCAATGATCCCAAAATTTATCTACAATGTCCCTATTCGTGCACCATTTTATAGAAAGTTTTGGTTTATTAACATTAACTAGAAAACCGGTGCGGGGGTTAACGAATAAAGAGGCTATTTGGGATTTGGTTATTTGGAGATCTTTCACATCATCGTAAGACAATCCACATGCATAATATTCCCTCATGTCTTCTTGCCATGAATGAAAGGCATTATGTTGGGTGGAGAGGGTTTCTATATTTTTAATTATTTCCTTCAATGTGTTTGTCATCTTGGATAATCGAGGGATTATCTTATAAACTTTACAAATGCCCCTCAGTTGCTTCAATTTTTCACCAATTAAGTCTTCAATTGGTGGCTGCAGAGGTGGTGGAGCTTTTGGCATTTGTGCATTTTTATTCTCAGCCATAATACTTGATTAAAGTTAAAAAATAATTAATCTAATTGAAATTACATAATTAAAATGAATTTATTGTAAAAAAACCCTAGTTTTTAATAAAAATCCAAAAAAAAACCCTACTTTTTCACAAAAATCCATAAAAAACTAGTATTTTGATAAAAATACATCAACAACACTAGTTTTTAATCAAAATCCATAAAAAAAATTAATTTTCAATAAAAATTCATTGTAAACTCTACTTTTTAATAAAAATCAATAAAACACCCTACTTTTAAATTATTTTCCCAAAAACTACTTAAAATTACAAAAATCTAATTCAAAAATTGATTCAAACATAAAAAAAACCAAAAACTTAACTTTCAAATCAGATATCTTGTCAAAATGGATATCTGATATTGACTTCTCCTTGTGCGCCCCCGTCTGCAACTTCAAAATGTTCAAAATGACTTTAAAAGGCCACTGCTTTTTTATTTATACACGCAGCTCAAATCAGATTATATCCGATTTGGATCAGATATCCAATTTGTAAATTTAGGTTTGGGCATTGCTTTGGAGCAATGTAGTGACACCCAAGCCTAAAAAATGTCAACTAGAGATTTCTATGTTTTTGAGTCGATGCAAAATGTAATTTTTTTCCCATTGCCACTTTTTGGCCCATCATGATCTTGCACATACCTTGATATAAATATGAGTTGAGTTTTTGATGAATGTGAAAAGAAGTGAATTGCAGAGTGTTAGAGTGCGAATTTGAGAAATGTAGTGTGAGCTTTCATGTGTTAGATTGCTAGATGTAGTGAGAAGAAGGTGTCTATAATTGTTCAGTTATGCTACAAAGGTGTTGGTGATACTGTGGTGGATTCCTTTGTTATATTGAGATGGATTTTTCTATGTAACACTCTTCTATATCTTCTTTTCTATTCTGGTAGTAAGCCTTTCTTTCTCGTGGGTAGTGAGCTCTTTGTATTTGGTATTGATATTACTTTATATTGTGAGTTAATCCTCACCATGGTTTTTCCCATCTTGGGATTTCCACATAAATTTGGTGTTCTTTTGTGCATGGTGTTGATTTGTTTTAGTTTCTATTATTTTCCTTTCATTCTAAATAATCATAATAGATCAAGGGTTAATTGTATGAATGTGGATCTAATTGTGTATGAGGGTTTTAAAGTTAAGGTACAACTAATTCACCCCCCTCTTAGTTGTCTAATGCATTCAATAGGGGCTATAATAGCTTCATCTCTTTCTCTCTTTACATGATAGTTTTTTAGCTCTTGTTGAAACACTTGAATGGTAACTACAATATTCTTTACTAGCTATTTACTATAATACACAATTTCCTCCAAAACATAACTTTATCATGGTTGCTTTGAAGAATAGTAACCACCTTTCTCAAACTCTTGCAATCCTTCAAAGACCCGATAGCTTCTTTTCAATCCTCATCCTCCTTTTGTAACTCAACCCATTTGTTAAATTTCTCAACCATTGCTTTCATCAACACCTAGTATTTCACATCACTCTCCTCTCCAGACCAATCTCTTATCTTTTTCAGAATTATAGTCTCTAAATTTTAGATCTTCTTAGCAATGAAAAATTGTGCAAGCTACTATTTGAGGATGTCATTTTGAATGTTTGTTTCCTTGCACAAATCATTCACTTTCTCACATAGATAGACACAATTATTGTAATGGTTTAGAGAGGCCGAAGGATCAACCTTTGCATCATGAGCATTCAACTCCTTATTCTGAGGAGAGGGAGGGAGGCTAGGAGAGAAGCCATAGTGCAAAGGAGAGTTCATAAAAATCAAGTAGTTATCCATTATAAAAAAATTCAAATCACAAAAAAAAAAGTTCCTATATTTTTATGTCATTTCTAGACAACACTCTTCTTTCCCATTATCTAACTATTACTACAACTTTAACAAACTCAAATGAACAACCAAACCGCCCATCCACAATGGACTACTAGTCAACGTGTTTTTATTTAATCCATAATAAAAATTATTTAGCAATTAGATTAATGTGAACATGTGCATCCATTTTAATGTACAAAGAAATATATATGTTTTGGATTATGTATTAATTATTATTAGATATTGTATCATTTATACATGTGACATCATATAAAGAACAATATAATCCAAAATAAAAGGAAAATATGCTAGGTATACAATTTTTTACCTAAGTTATAATATTTTTTTTATAAAATTAAATACATTTTTTAAAGCTAAAATATATTTTAAAAAAATAATGAGTATTATTTAGTATTATATATTTAATATACATTATTATTTTTTTTTTAATAGTTTACATGGAAGAATTAAAAAACAAAAAACTTGGATATCACTATGCGGGATGCACTCCATTATATTGGGTACATTAACATTGGCTCTGAGCCATGTTCACTTATTGTCCATACTACCCCATTGAGGGTAACTAGAATTGTGCATTTAAGTTTAGATCTTTGACAATTTTATCTTTGTGTTGCTTGAATTTATTTTTCTTCTAGTGTGGGGACCCATATGATGAGAATTATAATACCTTGTTTCTAAGAGAGCTCTTTTTGGGTTGAATTTTCTAAAAAAATATTTTCCTTTCAAACTAGGTTTCACTAAAAAAGGAAATCACTAATCATCCCTAGGATAATTCCTTTGCAAGTCTATTCCAACAGGGTTGCTTCTACGATTTGAGATTCAATAAGAAAGATAACTTTATATTGGATATTCTAGATGTAAAGGTATCTACTTACTTATTTCCTCCAATTCTTTCTATGATTTTCTTAATTTCAAGTTTCTATAAAATGGGAATTTATATTAATTATATGTATATTTTAAAAATATTCTATAAAATATACTAAAAAAGTGAGTGATGATATTCATAGAAGTCTAAACGGTCTTAGGTCTTATACATCATATTAAAGAGAAATACATCGAGTTTCCAAGCATCAAGAGCTAGATTACCAACACACGGTGGAGAATAATTATCTAATTTATACACATCCTAATTATTTATCTCATCAAGAATAGTATTCCAACTATTAAAAGAGTCAGTATGATTGTCTTCAATAGCCTACACTTCTTTAAGGGATTGAGTAGTGCTTTGGTAAGAGAGATAGTTAGAGTGAACCAAAGGAATTGACCACTATTGAACCAACCAAGGGCCTCTTTGGAGGACTATAGAGGAGAATATGAATGTTGGTGGGAAGACTATGACTAGCCATAAGAATTATGACCACAATCTCTTTGTTGGAAAGCATAGGTAGCATCATGCCTATAGGATTACTAATCATAGTTAGGTCGATGCCCTCATATAAGGGATGGGAACCTATTGGAAGAGGAGGTCAATGAAATTATAAAAAATGTGCAAGTGGCATTAATATTATGATCAAGAAGATGTAGATGAGTCACTTCAGTTGTGACTCTAGTAGGTTGTAATTGTATTTGTATCAACACATTAGAAGATGTAGATTTAGAATGCAAAGAAAAAAATGTTAATAAAACATATTAAAAGTACAAAATTATATCTTTCTAAATTCTAAATAAGATCTCCACTTTAGCATATCTATGTGTTTGGTTAATGAATATGTTCATGTGCTAAATAAAAAGAGTCCTTAGTTGGACTGCAAAGCCATAAAGTGTATGCTCATCTAGATAGGCCGAAGGATCAACCTTTGTGTCCACAACACATAAATCTTGCAAGGGTTTAGAGAGGTCGAAGGATCAATCTTCATGTATTGATCACACAACTCCTTGTGTTGAGGAGAGGGAGGGAGGCTAGAAGAGAAGCCACACTATGAAGGAGATTTCATCAAAAGCAAATAGTTATCCATTCTAAAACAAATTCAAAATCATAAACAAAAAACTTCCTATATTTCTATGTCATGTTTAAACAACACTCTTCTTGCCCATTATTTAACTATTAATAGCACTTGAACAAACTCAAATGAACAACCAAGTCACCCATCCACAAGGGATTGGTACTCAAACTATTTTTATTTAAAATCCATAATAATGATTTTTTAGCAATCAGATCAATGTGAACATGTGCACACATTTTAATGTACATAGAAATATATATGTTTTTGATTATGTATTAATGCTTATTAAATGTTGTATCATTTATATATGTGACATCATACAAAGAAAAATATAATCCAAAATAAAAAGGAAAATATGTTAGGTATACAATTTTTTCCGTTATAATTATTTTTAATAAAATTAAATACAATTTTTTTAAAGCTAAAATATATTTAAAAAAAGGCTATGACTATTATTTAGTATTATATATTTAATATACGTGATCATTTATTTTTTAAGAGTTTACATGAAAGAATTTCAAAAAAGTTAATCTCGATATCACTATGCTTGGATGCAGTCCATAATAATGGGTACATTAACATTAGCTCTCCACATTCACTTCTTGTCCATACTTACACATCGAGGGTAACTATAATTGTGTTTAAGTTTAGATCTTTGAAATTTTTATCCTTGTGCTGATTGAATTCATTTTGCTTCTATTGTGGGGACCCATATGATGAGAATTATAATGCCTTATTTTTAAGGGATCTCTTTTTGCTTGAGTTATCTAAAAAAAACATTTTCCTTTCAAACTAGGTGGCACTTGAAAGAGCTAAAGATATTAGCTCAACACCCAAGACCACTAGAAAAAACAATGAAAACCTTCTACAAGAGAGTATGCAAGAAAATAATCTTGCTTGATATTAAGACCTATCAAATGGTGAGGTATGAAGTATATTATAAATGAGTACAAGAACCTTCCTTATATAGGAAAGGTTGAAATGTAGTAATGAACATGATGTTGAAAAATGTCATAATCCTATGACATGAGACAACTAACAAACTAACTACCTAGGAATCATGAAAAATAGCTAGATAAGATAAGTTCTAGAAAATCCAACTAAGACTTCTAGAAATAATCTTAAATCCTAAGTAAACTTAACCATTGAACAAGTCTTCTAATTACCTAGTGAATGAATCTACTAGGTACAAGACTTTAATTCAATCTAACATGCCCCGTTAAGTGAAACTTAGGGAGAAGAATATTATGCAAATGATACAAGGATTGGTCCCGACTACTAGGCCATTTTAGGTACCCATGTACAAATGAAAAAAGAAATCTATCAGAAATGGAGAAAAGGAGAAAAAACAGTGGGACAAAACTCTTCTCCAAAAGAGAGAAAATAATCAAAAGAAACAAATCATGTGAGGAAGTATGGAGGACTCCATGATACCCCCAAGTAAACAATCTGTCACCGACACACACACATATTACAAAAGCTCCCCCATAGGAGAGAAAGAAAGAGACTACATAGCTCCCCATAATGAAGTGACTCCAAAACCACTGAAGAATGTCTGAAGAAAAAAGAGAATCAAATGTTTGCAAACAATGTATCTCCCCTTGGGAAGAAAAAGATCCAATTTCCAATGCTGAGGAATCCTCATCTCCAAGAAGAAGCAAGAGAGAAGCAACTTGAAACATGAAATTTATGAAGATGTGTCAAGAGCCTCTAAAGATGCCTCAACAAAAATAGGTGTTACCCCAATCAAGGAAGAAGATAAAGAATGTGGAGACCCAAGAGAAACCTCCAAAGATGAATGATCAAGAAGTAGAGGAACCCCCTCAAACAAGTACTCCAAATATGCTGAAGAAGTATGACACACCAAATCTGATACCCCTATTATGAAACCATCATGTATGTGCAACTATGGAAAACCAATAGTATCCTACTCATCTGAAGTCTAGCTCAAATCTGAAGAAGCAAGAGGAGATTCAACCTCATTACATGGCTGATGAATTGTGAGGTTTAACCATCCATGGCAACCACCACTTGAAAAACTATCCACACTAGATCTAGGAGAGTCATTTTTTGAACATTCACCATTAGGAACAAATGATAAAGTAATATATCTTTTCCTGATGATTGGCCCTACCCACTGAAACAAGCTGCTTGGTATCCAAATCTCGAATGATGACTGAATATGGAGTAAAATTTTGATTGACTTACCAGTTTGTGGTATCTGATAAACAAAAAGAAGATTATGCTCAATATCAGGAATAGAAAACACATTATTAAAGCTACCATGTGGCACATCAATAACCCCTTTACCAATTACATCAATATACACATCATTAGCCATAAAGATCTTCATAAGTGAACTATGTTTCAAAGATGAAAAACTATTAGGTCGGCTTGATATATGATAAGAGGCTTCAAAATCAAGAATCCAATTTTTAGACCTCTCAAATTATGTGACAACAAGGGCATGCCCTTTATTTTTTATAACTATCCATCATATCACTCTCATTTTTAATACCTACATGCCTAGTGTGCGTAGTAGATGCTAATTGAGAAGAAGAAGAAGAATATGATGAAATTTTAGACTTAGAAGGAAAATAAATGTTGTGTTTCTTTGAGAGTTTCCTTATTTCATCTAACTCTTTCTTGTGACAAGTGTGTTCACCACGCCCTATTTTTTTTACAATAACCACATTTAGTCTTCTCCTTCTTAGGTTTTTCCTCTTTTGAAGAGGTGGGAGGTTCTTTAGATTCTGCCTTAGGTTTGAAATTTTTATTTCCTTTATCATTAGATGATGATGATGCAACAAAAGCATTATTATTAGCATGTCTATCAAGCTAATTAAGTTTTTCTTGTTCTCTAGTCAACCTATCACAAAATGTCTCAAAAGAGGGCATTACAAAAGAATCACCTAAGTCATCCATTGTTGCATAGAAGGAAGTAGAAAACTATGCAAAGGAACCCTTCAACTTAGACAAAATAAAAATATGCACTCTTTATCAGTTTTATCCTTGCCACATCTTGCCAATTGAGATCTTAGTGATTTGAGTTTTACCAAGAAGACTTCAATGGTGGAAAATGCATTTGTAGAAAGTGAAGCCAATTGAGCCTCCAACTACATGGCACATACCTCACTAACTACACCAAAGAGAGTCTTGTACTTATCACAAACCTTCTTAGGAGTTTTACATTCCTCAATATGGAAGAATAAACTATCTGAAACATGCATTACAATTAAACCCATAGCTTCATCACATTTTTTCCTATCAAAAAATAGTTCATACTCTTTGGTAAAATCAGGTTTATGATCACTCAAAGAGGATCACAAACCCTTTGACCAAAGCAATCTCTAAATTTTTACCTTCCATGTATGATAGTTATGAGGAGTTAACACCTCAAATCATAGTTTAGCCATGAGGTCAACAAGTACAAAGAGTGCAAAATAGAAAATATCTAAATCAAAGTGATATGAAACCTCCCAAATCTGATAATACAACTGAAAATAAACTTCCCACCACAAAAAAACTCTCCAAGAATCAGGATGTCCAAGTTATGAAGCAAATATCAAATATGAAAAAAGCTAAATATCTCACACTTGCAGCTAAAACTAAAAAAAGTACATGAACCAAATTAAAGAGCTCCTCAATACCTTCCAAATGCAACTTGAATCACCAAAATTAGAGAAACTAGTAGAAAGTTATGAACTTGGAGATCCAAAGGAGTGATCTGACTTTAGTTGTGAATAATTTCTACATGCAATTAAAAATTTCAAAAATACCTACACCACTACAAAGTACTCGGAGAGAGCTTTTCGTTGATATCTTGTTTTCAGAATTTGGAGATCGTGGTGAAAAGTTATGAATTTTTTTAAGAAAGAACTATTTTAGACACTTAGATGCCTTAAACAATCTGAAATCTCCATAACACTTGAGGAATCCCATGTAGGTGCTTATGGGGGGGATTTTGGAGGGATATCATTAGTTCAAAAGATAATCTGTATAGGATACTATTAGAGGAATATGGAATAAGATTTCTTTGCATATGTTAAGAAATGTCACAAATGCCAAGAACATAGCAAAGTGATTCACGCTCTTGCTTCCAAGCTTCACACAAAATTTACTATTTGGCCTTTCTCAATATGGGGCCTAGATATTATTGGAAATATTTTATCTATCTCCTCTACTAGACATACATTTATAATCACCATAACAGATTATTTCATGAAATGGGTGGAAGTTATTCCCCTTAGCTCAACAACAACTGATGTAATGTCATTTCACATTGAAACACATTATTTCTCACTTTGGACTTCCTTCCACTTTAGTTTCAGACAATGGGACACCATATAAGAACAAGTATGTGAAGAAGTTCTTACAAACATTTAACATACAACATCACTTTTCAACACCCTAGACTACTTGCAATCTAATGGTCAAACTGAATCAACTAATAGAACCCTCGAACAAATCTTAAGGAAACAAAATAGCAAACATAATAAGGATTGGAACACACAACTAACATATGTGTTATGGGCTTATCACATTAATATTAAAGCATCAATTAGGAATACCCCTTATAACCTTGTTTATGGCACTGAGGCAATAATTCCCTTAAAGTTAGAGATTCCTTCACTAATAATCCTCTTCAAGGACTTATTGTTGATAATACTTATAAGGAACAATGATTGCATCATCTTGAAATACTTGACGAACAATGCATTAACGCTCTTGAGCACCTTCAAGATTATTCTAAAATAATGCATCGTAGTTACAATCATAACGTCATCCCTTGGTTATTCAATAAAGGTGATTTGGTGTTATGCAAGAAGAAAAGTAACATCAATGTCGCCTCGACTGAAAAAGGAAAATTTATCCTTAATTGTTTAGGACCTTATATAATTGATGAACATTTAGGGTTTGGATAATATATGTTAATAGAAATGAATACACCTCTTAAAGAGCCTATTAATGTCACACATTTGCGCTAGTATTATGTTTAATATTCTTGAATAGTTTGAATGATAAAGAAGTGGTGTTAGGGATAGTAGATGACATTCTATATGCTCTCACATTGGTTCACTATTGACAAACAATATTTGTGTGTCTTGAATACTAAATTAATTGTTTAAGTTAATTTTTAGGTGGTTACTTTAGGTTTCATGCTATCCAAGTCCATCTTGTGTGTTGTGTTAGATTAGACCCTTATACACATTTAATGTTCTTTAATTAGACCATAGGTGCATTTAATTTAACATAGCATGTATAATTAATGATAATGTTGCATCTAAAAGAAACTAGAATATTTTTAATTAGAGCACATAAAGCATGTTAAGTCATGAAGATATTTATTAAATAGTCTTAAAAAGATGATTTGATAAGTCACAATGCCATTTAAATTAAAATACATAATCAAATAAATATAAAAAGATGATATATATATATATCACAAAGTTTTAAGTACATGTCATTAAATATACAATACTAGTGTGGATTGTGGCTACTATATCCCTTGGGATCTAGTGACTGCATCTATCTAGAGATAATTTGTCAAGAGACAGTAGTATGTGATCATGATCACAAAAATGATAAGAGAATCTGAGGCATACTATAGGCCCTGTGCTCATCCAATAGTCATGGTCTCCCATCCAATGGCCTCTAGGTTCTCTCTCTCTATTTAGTATCTGTATACCTATAGCCTAGCTACCTTTGCATGAAGTCTCTTGACGTCCGTTGGATCTCAAGATGACTGATTCTCCTCATATGTAGCCTTGACTTGGTCAGCACACCTAGCTAACATAAGGCTCAAACAACTTTAAGTCTCACTCCACAATGGGTGGGGGCACATAGTCTGTACTGATTCCTTGATCAACGACTGAAGAAGGTACTGCCTCTACAGCTACCTATCGATAGAGATCCTGTCAATCTCTCATAGACCCTACAAGATAGAAATCATAATGTTAATCAGTACACATCATGATATATATATAAATTAAAAACATAAGCATAAGAATAATTATAATGATAAATAAAATTTCATCACCTAGATCTTTAGCTAGCTATGCAAAGATAATCTCATCCTGTGTAGGAGGCATGAAGGATGTGCCAGCCTCTCGTAAGTGCTGGTGCGTTCCGCAATTACCATGATTTGGTAACAGAGGTGGGAGTTGGCTCTCTCCACTCATGGGTAATTAGACCCTCATCTAATGTTTCATCACCCTCACTCATCAGTTGTTGTTGCTCCTCATCCTCATCCTCATCCTCATCCTCATCCTCGTCCTCCTCCTCTCCCTCATAATCTAGGTTTGCATCCTCATCATAGTTTTTATTTATCTCATCTACGAATTGGTTTGCAGCCTTGAGCCCTGCCTCCTCAGCCATCTCCTCTTCCTCATCCCTTTGATTTGGAATGGTCTTGCAAATTCCATAGGCTGATCCATAGGAAATACATGAGCTAGTCATGCTATTGCCCACAAGTCCTCATATGCATCAATCACACCAACATCATCAATGTTGGAGACTAGGGGCATATCATGATCATGATCATATGATTCACTATAGATGACATCATCAGAGGTGAATCATATCATATCTCCAGGCCTTCGAGCACTCTACACTAATCGCCCATAGAAGGGTCATGCTACTTGTGGTACCTGTATCTACTTAAACTGTCACATAACATGATTGCAGTAGAATGGTCTTACTACATAATCATGTCAACCCAATAGAAATATGTCCATCTACATCCTCATCAACTATCAAGTCTCATCCGACCATTGTGGTATTAGCTGGTATGGTCTCCACAAGATCTCCTCCTGAACTAGTTAGTCAAATCTGACTCTCAAAAAATGTAAATCCCCATATTGCCATGATTGCCTTAGTGAATAGCTGAATGCACATGGATATTCTAGGGTTGATATAGATGGAAACCATGTCAACCTAGTGCATGTGATATGCTCCAGGACCCAAACCTGTAGTACTATATAATGTACCATTCTATCAACCTTGTGGTATGCAAACTTCCCTAGATCATAATATAAATGTGCAAGAATGTTGAAACCCTAGGCATATATGGTCTTGTGCTGCTCCATCTACCGTATAATTTGAACAAGGCCTCTATCTAGATGTGATCCTTAGCCATTAGGGATGAGTACTATTACTATGAACATCATGATCCATCTCAACACTGGTGATTGTGCATAGAGTAGCCACACTAACTCAATACGTGGCCCTATGATCTTGTCTCGAATCGGACCTCCTAGGAAATATTCTATATCAACTTAAATTTATGCATATGTATGATTTCTTATGAAGTGCATGGTATTTCCTTGAATAGGAACCCAAAGGATGCGATGCATTTCACCAGTGGGTAGACAAAATGCGCAGGTATCAATATCCCATCTCTCTGCAAGTGGCATCAACATGACATCATGGTACATCATGGGAGGCATGAGATACACCTAGTAAATCTAAATGGTCTGTAAATTATAACTTTCTAGCTCCGATAATGTCGATACTAGGTCCTGAAGGTGGCATAAACATAATTGTATATGGTTGAGATGCTATCATGATCGAGGTGGAATCTAATAAAAAAGAAAAAATATGTGCTATAAGAATTCTAAAATATTAAATCTATACATCAATAATCAAAAAGTGTGCTCAAGTTGCTCTAAAATAATTTTCTAAGGGTCCTAGAGACTTTATTCCCTATTTGGGATGCTTTGTGAAGAAACGAGACACTTTGCAAAAAAGTGGGACACTTCACGAAAAAGTGAGACACTTTGTGAAAAAAGGGGACACTTTGCAAAAATATGGGATGCTTTGCGAATGTTTCTTCTAGGGTCCTAAATCTACCTAGAAATGTGTAAAAATATAAAGTACATGTGTAAAAACAAATCTAAGGCACAAAAGAATCAACTCACCTATTGTTGAAGATCGCCTCACACCTCCTCCTCATGTAGGCTATCGAGTCTCGGGGGCAAGTACTCTCAAACGCTCAACATTTTCACTCATTCTCCAACAAAACCAAACTACAAAAAGGTAAAAGACAAAATAATTACAAATTAATTTACTTTTTACTCTCATATATGTCTAAATTTAGTCTTTAGCATATTAGGGTTAAAAGTGTTTTTTCATTCAAACTGCCATATCAGGGGCTAGAAAACTCTATTTTTGATGTCGTTTATTATGTTGGAATCATGGTTTTGCTCTTTTTCTTATCAAATCTCTCACTACATGGTATGGTACTTGGAAATATCCTATGATCAGAATTATCTAATTCAATGTGGTTAGATTTCTACCTTGATTCCACCTCCATAAAGCAAGCAAAATCAAGGGGAGGCATACATCTACCTAGAAATTTGATTTCATGAAGAATTTAGATAAGAGGATTTTTGAACGACTAACGATTCGTGTTGCAGGATGTGGTTTCTAACATTATGGTTTTGTACATAGCTACAGTGAGGGCTTCATTCTCCCATATTGTGAATGAATTGGTATGAGTGTCCTTTTATGAAATGAAGTTTATTGTTCAGATTCCTTTAGCTTGCATATTCACGTAGAGTCATATGGGTGATAAAGTGGGGGCTAGATGTAATGAAAAAAAATGTACTCCCTTCTCTAAGATGGTATAATTTCTCATTTAATCTGGACCTATTTTAGTAGCCTTGTATTTATGACCCTTTTAAATCATCATTAATAGCCCCCTAAAACCCTTTATTTTAGATCTCAAGGCTTATTTCAACTAGAATCTTGACAAAATGAATAAAACCATCAAATTTTCTAACAACCCATCATTGGACCACCCTAAAAACTAGTATAGTACTCATTTACCACATTAGGCATATGAGTCCCCCTAGGTGGGACCCATACACCACAAGTGGCCTATGAGTCCCACATGGCCCATTTTTAGGGTTGGAACATGAAATTCAAGTTCTTAATTCAAAATTTTGGTTGATGTCGACATTTGAGATCTAATAAATGATAAATTTGGTGTAATGTGGTGCAGGAGCACCTTAAGGTCTTTTGGAGAGATCTTTGTAAATTTTGGCTTGTAGGTGGTTCTAGCCAACCACCAAGGTAATAAGGACTAGGTTATAAATTCCCAAGGTTGAATTTATGTGTGTGTTGTGTCAAAGTTAGGTTAGTTTAGAGCCTTGAGGTTTGGGAAAGTCTTAATGAGGAAATTAGGCAAATCTTGACAATGTTGTCTTGGCAATTTATCCTAAAAGTTTGAAAATGTCATTAATGATGTTCTAAGCCCAACCTAAGGGTCCTAACATGTGGGAATAAGGTATATAAGGTTAGAAAAATCCTAATATGACATGTGGGAAAGCTATTGTATGGACTGAGTTTTGGGAAGAAGAGATCGTGACTTGGAAAAGAGCAAGTTTGTTTGGATTTCTGTGACAGAGCCTTCATCCAGTCAATTAATGGATTGAAAGGAATGAACTTATTCTTTGATTCTCTCATTTGTGACCTATTCCTACCTTGTGTAGCATTTTTTTATTCATTTAGTTCGACTGGTTAAGGTTTTGCAAATTCTTTTGGGTTCTTGATTTCACTGCCCGGTTCAGGTATAGTTTTGTAAACAATGATCTTGACTTGACTTCCCACGGAAAAGCTTCCATGGCCACTTGGAATCAAGTAGGGGACTGTGTACATAGTGTATATATAGCTTTTTGAGTCTTTGTGTGCAGGGGAGTTGATGCAACCATCAAGCTCTAGGCAATTGCAGGGGCATTCTGGCTAGATGCTTGGACAGAACAATAGCAAGAAGGCTTGCTAAATGGATTGGTTTGTGTGAATCCATGGTGTAGGGGTGTAGGGGTATGTGTCTTTGGACATGTGTATGAAAGGAGAAGTGCAGAGGAGACCATTAAGGCATTCCAAGAAGTGAAAGAAACCAGACTGTGTTACATACCCTACAAACCTTTGAAAATAGGGGTTTGGTGAAAAGCCTACATACGGAAACCAAGGAGGTCTAAATTCTAGAAAATATTGAAGCCTAGGAGGTATGTAGAGAGAATACATGAAAATTTTGGGGGTTCGTTAAGGAAGTTGTGGAGATATGCCGAGAACACTAGTTTTAGGAGGCCTAATTGGCCAAAAAGGCTACAAGGCCTAAAATTGAGGTTTACTAGAATTCGATGGATAAATGAGGAAAGAACCCAACAAGAAGGATCACAGATCACCCTAGAAATAGTTGGAAGTCCTATTCCTAATCCCAAGAATGGCTTGGGAAACGTTGTGGCAAAATTGAGCCCAAAGGTGCTGAGTAGGGGTGTAAGAGTAAAGGTGAGTGTTTGAAATTGGTGGAGAGTTCTATAAGGAGATAGAGGTCTTAGGAGTGACCTCTGAGTAGGGTAGAGAAGAATAACCTAGAAATACCAAAGAGTAGGTCTTAGGAAGAGAAGAAATGCTCTTGAGAGATAGCACTCCCCACCAAATTGGTATCAGAGCCATAAAAAGGCTTGGGAATTGAGAAGTGAATGTCAAAGAGAAGTGAATCCATAGGAGAAAGCACCATGGTGACTAATGCAGAGCTAGCTAGATATATGACAGAGCAACAAGAAAAGAATAGATGACTTGAATAATTTGTGGAGGAGATGAAGCAAAAACTAGAAGAGGTTGTAGAGACTGCAGGCAAGATGGAAGTGCAGTTAGTAGGGGTAAAAGACAAGGGAAAGGACCAAGTTGAGGAAGACATAGAACCAGAACCTAACCCTCCATTAGCAGAGGAACCCTTCATCAAAGCATTGAAGGCATCCCTATTTTCAAAGGAAGAATGGATGTAGAGTTAGTTATGGAATGGATTGAGGGAATGGAGAATCACTTTGAATGTGATGGGATTACAGAGGCACTAAAGGTGAAGATAGCCAAATCAAGGTTAAGAGGACAAGCATTAACTTGGTGGAAGTTCTTGCAAGAATAAAGAGAGAAGGAAGGAAAGAAGCCAAAAGGAAATTGGAAAACAATGGTGGCTAAAGTAAAGGAAAAATATCTACCTGAGGACTATGACATCCAATTGCATAAGAAGATAGAAAATCTAAAACAAAGAGAACTAGATGTAGCTGCCTACACAGAAGAGTTCCAAAAGCTAAGCCTTAGGTCTAGAGTGCAAGAAACTGCAAGCATTAAGGTTGCTAGGTATTTGAACGGCCTTAGATGTAACATACAAGAAGAGTTGAGTCTCTTTACACTTACTACCCTCCATAGCTACTATCATATGGCTATTAAAGTGGAAGAGAAACTGAAAAATAAACAAGATTCTAATACCAGGGGTAAAGGAAGAGGCAGAGACCCTAGAGGTGGACATAGAGGAGGTTCTGGTGGAAGGAGAAATGAGAATAGAAGCCAAGGAGATTCTAAGGTCGGTGAACAAACCCATGAGACAAATAGTAGACGGGGATACAGAGGTAGAAGCTCTAACAATGGTGGAAGAGGCAGATCAGGAGCATTTGGGAGAAGTTCTCATTTTGCTTCCATGAAGTGTTACAATTGTGGACAGTTGGGTCATCCGACTTATAGGTGTCCTAACAAGTCATCATCTTCACAAGGTGAGAAGAAGATTACTTATATCCAAGAAGAGGACTATTCCAAGCACTCAGAGGTGAGTTTAGATTCAAAGAAAGGAGAGAATATCATGTTGAGAAGGATCTTGATCAAAGCACCTACAGAGGATGAACACAAACAAAGGAGAGCTCTTTTTAGAGTGAAGTGCAAGATACTAGGTAAGGTCTGCAAGGTCATCATTGACTCAGGATCTACTGATAATGTCATATCAGAGGAGGCAGTACAGAATTTGAACCTCATCAAGATACCCCATGTGTGTCCTTACAAGGTTACTTGGTTGAATAAGGTGTAGAATATATTGGTCAATGAACAAGTATGGGTTCAGTTTTCTATAGGGAAGTATCAAGATAGGATACTATGTGATGTGTTACCCATGGATGAATGCCATTTGTTGCTTGGTAGACCATGGCAATATGACAAGGAGGCACTACACCATGACAAGGAGAACAAGTATTCATTCAAGAAGGATGGACTAACTTACAAAATCCAGTCTTTGATAGAAGAAGGCACAGTGGAGAAGGCATAATCTAGTGTACTTTTGATGAGTGGAAAGGAATACCTAAAAGATATGAAGGAGGAAGTCACCTAGTCGGCTACCTATGACAGCAGAAGTGAAGCAACTGTTGGATAAGTTCAGGGATATCATTTGTGAAGGAACACCAACTACACTACCACCTAAGAGGGCAATCAGTCATCAAATAGACTTTGTGCCAGGAGAAACATTGCCTAACAAGGCTGCATACAAGATGACACCGGAGCATAACAAGGAGATAGCAAGGCAAGTTCAAGAACTTTTCGACCAAGGGTTGATCAGAAAAAGAATAAGCCCATGTGTTGTTCCAGTGGTGTTGGCTCCAAAGAAGGGAGATAAGTGGAGAATTTTCACTGATTCTAGGGCCATAAATAGGATAAGCATTAGATATAGGTTTCCTATTCATAGGAGGACTTAATGGACTATTTAGGGGGTGCTAAGTACTACTCCAAGATTGATTTGAAAAGTGGCTACTATCAGATTAGGATGAAAGAGGGAGATGAATGGAAATCAGCTTTTAAGACCACATAGGGGTTATATGAGTGGTTAGTAATGCCATTTGTGCTTGCAAATGCACCTAGCACTTTTATGAGGGTGATGAATGAGGTCTTGAAGGACTATATGGGATTCCTTGTGGTAGTCTACCTAGATGATATCCTCATCTTTAGCAAAACAAAAGAAGAACATATGAAGCACCTAGAACTTGTGTTGAAGAAACTTCAAGAGGAGAAGCTCACCATAAATCTTGAGAAGAGTGAGTTTATGAAGTAAGAGCTATTATACCTAGGATTTGTAGTATCTCAAGGAAAATTGAAGATGGAAAAGAGGAAGGCTGAAGCCATTCTCAGTTGGCCTACTCCCAAGACAAGGACTAAAGTTAGGAGTTTCCATGGATTAGCTCAATTCTATAGGAAGTTTGTTTGAAGGTTTAGTGAAATCTGTGCACCGGTCCTTGACACCATCAAAGGAGGACTGAAAAAAAAGTTTGTGTGGATCAAAGAAGCCAATGAAGTATTTGAAAGATTGAAGAGGGAGATAGCTACCCAACCAATCCTAGTTTTACCAAGTTTTGACAAACCATTCATAGTGGAATGTGATGCAAGCAACATAGCAGTCGGTGCAGTCCTAAGCCAAGAAGGTAGGCCAGTGGAATTCTTTAGTGAAAGGATAAATGAAGCAAAGTATAGGTACTCATCCTATGACTTAGAGTTGTATGCTTTAGTACAAGCTCTTAAAAAGTGGAGGCACTACCTATTGCCCAAAGAATTTGTGGTATACACCAACAATCAGGCCTTAACCTACATCAATACTCAAGAGAAGCTCAGCTTGAGGCACATCAAATGGATGGAGTTTTTGCAGTCATACACCTTTAATATCAAGCACAAGAAAGGGGTTAAGAAAAAGGTTGCAGATGCCCTTAGTAGGAGATTGCTTACCATTCAAGAGATACAGCTACAAAGCACAGGGGTTGAAGGATTCAAAGAACTATATGAAGGAGATTATGATTTCTCGATGATCTACAAGGTATATACTGATTTTGAAAACCATTTTCACAGTGAATATGCAGATTATACTTTGTAGAATGGTCTATTGTTTAGAGGGAAACAATTATGTGTTCCAAGAGGTTCCATGAGGGAGAATATTATCCAAGAAAAGAAAAATGGCAGTTTGAGTGGACACTTTGGATTGAACAAGACCCTAGACTTAGTGGAGAGGTTCTATTGGTGGCCTAAGATGAAAACAGATGTAAGAAGGTATGTGGAGCAATGTGGAGTGTGTCAAAAGGAAAAGGGAACATCAAAAAATGTAGGTCATTATCAGCCATTACCCATCCCAAATAGACCATGGGAATGCATAAGCATGGACTTCATAGTAGGACTACCTAGGACACCGACTGGTTTTGACAGTGTGTTTGTGGTAGTGGATAGATTCAACAAGATGAGCCATTTCATCCCATGCAAAACAACACATGATGCAAGTCATATTGCACACCTATTCTTCAAGGAGGTAGTAAGGATACATGTGTTGCCAAAGAGCATAGTTGCAGACAGAGATGTGAAGTTTATGGGACATTTTTGGAAAACTCTTTGGAGGAGGTTAGGATCCAACTTGTCTTATAGTTCAGCATATCATCCTCAAACAGATGAAAAAACAGAGGTGATAAATAGGTTACTTGGTAACTTGTTGAGGTGTCTAACTAAGGAGTATGGACAAGGATGGGAACAAGTCATTTCATAGGCAGAATTTGCCTATAATGATAGCACAAACAGGTCTACTGGTAAGAGTCCATTTGAAATTGTATATGGGTTACATCCAAGAGGTGTACTTGAGCTGAGAGACCTAAAAGGTTATGAAGGAATCAATGGACATGCTGATGATTTTGCTCAGTCAATGAGAGAGGTTCATGAGCAGGTAAAGAAGACATTAATGGAGGCTAACCAGAAGTTGAAGGCTAAAACAGATGAAGGGAAGATAGATCTACAATTTGAAATAGGTGATTTGGTGATGGTATATTGAACAAGGCAAGACTACAGAAAGGCATACCAAGTAAGCTATAGATGAAAAGGATAGGTCCATGTAAAGTGTTGGCTAAGTATGGATCACATGCATACAAGGTGGAGTTACCCAAGGAGATGTCCATTTCTCCTATCTTCAATGTGAAGGACTTGGTGAAGTATAAAGGACCAGAAATGGATGAGGAACAATATAGTTCTGAGGTGAGTAAGGATGTGGAAGGACTCAAGGTACCTGATCCGATCAGACCATAGGTTGACAAGATTCCGGATTCAAGGGTGAAGAAGAAGACTAGGAACAAGACATACATGGAGCACCTAGTGAAGTGGAGACACCAACCAGAGTTAGAGGCTACTTGGATAGCAGAGAGTGATTTCAAGAAGCATGGTATCATTGAGAAGTTCTTAACACCACAGGTTCCTTAACTTCTTTTTTGCAGGGGGAGAATGGTGCAAGAGCACCTTAAGGTCTTTTGGAGAGATCTTTGCAAATTTTGGCTTGTAAGTTGTTCTAGCCAACCACCAAGGTAATAAGGACTAGGTTATAAAGTCCTAAGGTTGAATTGATGTGTGTGTTGTGTCAAAGTTAGGTTAGTTTAGAGCCTTGAGGTTTGGGAAAGTCTTAATGAGGAGATTAGCCAAATCTTTACAATGTTGTCTTTGTAATTTGTCCTAAAAGTTTGAAAATGGCATTAATGATGTTCTAAGCCCAACCTAAGGGTCCTAACATGTGGGAATAAGTTATATAAGGTTAGCAAAACCCTAATATGAAATGTGGGAAATCTATTGTACGAACTGAGTTTTGGGAAGAAGAGATTGTGACTTAGAAAAGAGCAAGTTTGTTTTGATTTCTGTGACAGAGCCTTCATCCAGTCAATTAATGGATTGAAAGGAATGAACATATGCTTTGAGTCTCTCATTTGTGACCTATTCCTTCCTTGTGTAGCATTGGTTTAGTCATTTAGTTCGACTGGTTAAGTTTTTGCAAATTCTTTTGGGTTCTTGAGTTCACTGCCCGATTCAGGGATAGTTTTGTAAACAATGATCCCCACTTGACTTCCCATGGAAAATCTTCCATGGCCACTTGGAATCAAGTAGGGGACTATGTACATAGTGTAAATATAGCTTTTGGAGTCTTTGTGTGCAGGGAAGTTGATGTAACCATCAAGCTCTAGGCAAGTGCAGGGGCATTCTGGCTAGATGCTTGGACAAAACTTTAGCAAGAAGGCTTGCTAAATGGATTGGTTTGTGCCCATCCATAGTGTAGGGGTGTAGAAGTATGTGTCTTGAAAATGTGTATGAAAGAAGAAGTGCAGAGGAGACCATTAAGGCATTCCAAGAAGTGAAAGAAACCAGACTGTGTTACATACCCTATAAACCCTTGAAAATAGGGGTTTGGTGAAAAGCCTACGTACGGACACCAAGGAGGTGTAAATCCTAGAAAATATTGAAGCTTAGGAGGTCTGTAGAGAGAATCCATGAAGATTTTGGGGGTTCGTTAAGGAAGTTGTGGATTTATGCCAAGAACACTGGTTTTAGGAGGCCTAATTGGCCAAAAAGGCTACAAGGCCTAAAAAATGAGGTTTACTAGAATTCAATGGATAAATGAGGAAAGAACCCAAGAAGAAGGATCAGAGTGGAGTAATATCAGCCTAGGAATAGTTTGAAGTCCTATTCCTAATCCCAAGAATGGCTTGGGAAATGTTGTGGAAAAATTGAGCCCAAAGGTGCTAAGTAGGGGTGCGAGAGTAAAGGTGAGTGTTTGAAATTGGTGGAGAGTTCTATAAGGAGATAGGGGTCTTAGGAGTGACCTATGAGTAGGGTAGAGAAGAATACCCTAGCAAGACCAAAGATTAGGTCTTAGGAAGAGAAAATTTGCTCTTGAGAGATAGCACTCCCCACCATAATGCCTATTTAAGCGAGCTTTCAAGTCACTATTTTTATCTAGAGAAAGAAATTCAAGATCTAAGCATTGACAAGCATTCAAGAATTCTCTCACAAAAGAATTCAAGAGAAAGTAGCAAGAAAATTTGAAGTCTTGGAGCAATATTATAGTGTTTTTTAAGGTCTTCAAGCTCACTTTCATTCAAGATCTAACATTTTCAAGGATTGATTATGGTTGCCTATGGTGAATCGTGATGGATTCTAGGTTGGGGAGATACAAGTAGCCATCTAGCCAAGCCTAATGACTCATTTCCTAACTGATTCCATCCTCGATTATCACTCTACTCTCAGCCTAAGCAAGGTACATGCATTATTATGACTTATTAGGGTGATTAGACATCTCCCAAATTGAGTCATTCATCTTCAAGTTTCATTCATGCATCTCATTCTAGCACACTAGAATAGGGTTGCATTGCATTTCAGATTTCCTAATCTTAGATATACACTTAAGGTTCTGGTTTATGCTCACATTTACATTCAAGATCCATTATTTCCATCAAGGTTTAATTTCCAAACTAGGGCTTTGACTGAGGCAAACCCCCCATAAGCAAATGAACACTATATTTTATTTTGTAGGTCTTCTTATAGGTTAAGATCTAGAAATCAAATCAGGAAAACAGAGTTGGGAAAGAAAAGAAGATTCAACCTTTGACTTTCCGAAAAATCAGAACGAGACTGATACACCACAAGTGGCATATGAGTCCCTATATAGTGAATTTTCTAGATTTCTAAAGATCCAGGCTTGTCATCACCGGATTCCTATTTCAACCTAGAAACCCTAGTCTAAGACTGATATGCCCAACCTGGTGCATGAATCCTAGTGTTCCCTAAAGTATACATTTTCATAAGTTTAGAGCTTATTCCAAGCACATTTAGGTTTCTAGGTGCACTTTTTTGATTTCCCAGTTCCTTGTTCTACTTTGCAATTCCTTTCTAGGTCATTTACTCAAGTTTTGCAAATCTTTAGGTTTGATCATTAGGTTTTACATA
This sequence comes from Sequoiadendron giganteum, assembly GCA_007115665.2. Classification (NCBI taxonomy): domain Eukaryota; kingdom Viridiplantae; phylum Streptophyta; class Pinopsida; order Cupressales; family Cupressaceae; genus Sequoiadendron; species Sequoiadendron giganteum. The sequence continues at coordinate 66,586,570 of CM021101.1, read as the reverse complement.
TTATCTATCTTTCCAAGCCCTAGCTTGGTGGTGAACCCTCTTTTAGTCTTCAATGATACCCTAGGATAACCTTTAGCATATCTCTCTCTCATTCCATCCCTAGATTGAGATCTCTAGGGTTTCTTTGAATGTAATAATAGTGAAATAGGAACCCTATCCTTATGCTCCATCTCCCAAAAGGTGGGGCACCCTATTTCCATCATTACACTTTGTATTTATTATATTCAAGGGGCAAGCTCATCATTTTTTACATAATTTACATGATGTATAATTTTTGAACTTTTTTAGTGCCATTAGAGGTATTCTATAATGTTTCAACTTTAAAGAGCTCATTTTTATATTTTGCATGGTTCATGCTATGTGTGAAAATAATTTTGACATGTTTAGAAATATCCATACATTCTTAAAGGTAATGTATGAATTTAATTATTGTATTGGGGAATGGTTTAAATTTATGCAATAAAGAAAAACTTTGTAGTAGTAAGTTTTTTACCCAAAAGGATTTTCCAAGGTGAAAATAATGCATATAGTATTTATTTTCTATTTATTCTATTTTTCTTTAGATCTTATATGCACTAATTCTATTGTACAACTTCAAATGTCACATTTTTCTATAGTAAAATAGCTTTTGTATATTATATTTAAATGTTAAAATAAAAAAAATTAAACTATGTAGCCACAATTGTATCTATATCTTAACAACAGGAAAATGTGTCTATCTACAATTACAAACCATCAACTAGCATATTTAGAATTCAAGATCACATCTTCAATAATACCTTAGAAATATATCACTTCATATTATTGTAATACCACTAAGCTTGTTCATGCTATACAAAAAAAAAGTGAAATCATAATGCTTAAAGGAACTATTTTGTTTTCTTTGAGTTACAAGTAAAATGACCCCACTAATAAAAATATTAATTAATTTTTTTTTCAAGAACAAATGATAACATCTTAAAATTTTGATTTTGTTTGAATGCATTGTCTTATTATTTAAGTTTCATAGATATTATAAATTTAAAGGAAATGGGTTTGTTGACATCTTGAATTTTGCTGGAGAGCTATTCACTATGTATAGATTATGTTGTCTTATAGATTATTTCTAGTCATCATTTTATTTTGTTGTTGCTCTTCATTGAGTCAAAATTAAACTAGTAGAGCTAGACTAGGTTAGGAGCCTAAAGCACTTGTAGTGTGGCTCAAAGAAGGGTGTTATAAAATGATCCAGACTTGAACCATAGATGGATTGGTCACTAAGTGGGTTTCTAGCTCAGTAGTAGAGCACCTCAACACAAAATAGGTGTTCCTAAATTTGTCTCTTAACTTATCCATCAATTTTTTTTTATCAAATTATTTATAATCATCGAAACTCTTTCTAATATTGTAAAAAAAAATCACAATAATCTCAAAATACTTTCTAAGAGAATGCATAACCTCAATATTATGTATAAGAAGTCTTTATCTTAAATCAAATTATTGATGTTACTATTTAGAAAGGAAAAAGAACCATATAACACTAGGAATATTGTGGTTGTGAATCTAGTTCCCTCCACAAACCCATATTGAAATGATGACAAGAATAGAATGGAGGGTATTGTGCAGTGAAGAGAAAACCTTTACCTCATACAATCTTCCTAGAAATTATAGACAGATTGACCATGCCTCATGTAAAAATGAGTGAACTGATATTTTTAGGAAAATCTGATTATTGACTCATGAATGCCTCCCTTGTTGAATACTAAATGCATCCACAACTTTTATACATCGACATCAAAATTCAAAACAAATATCCCATTAATCATGCATTCATGAACATGAATATTATAGTCTAACACAATATTTTTGGAGGATTTGGACACAATTTGTTTTGATAGAGTTATGTTGTACACATCAACCTTTATTTTCTTCAACCACAAGTTCAACGGATGGTTCCGTATATGGCTAATCCTCTTTGTTAAAAGATTGATTTCAAACAAGTTTACTTGTTGGTTATGCTCACGATTTGAATCTACAATTAGAATAAGAGTGTGGAATACAACAAGATCATTGACTACACATAGATGAGGATGAAGCAAGGTATGAAAAGTCAAAACAAAATTCTCTTATTTAAAAGTTGGCTAGGTTAGAAAATATAATTTGTTTTTTCTAATAATTTTGATTTTATTTAAGAAAGTTGAAATAAAGAAGAAAAGTTGAATAAGTTTAAATAAGATGAAGAGGGTCAAATTTTAGTAGGAATAATTTTTTCTACAAAGTAAAAGTTATTAAATTTATATATCTTTCTTTAATGGAGAAGTTATAATAGAAATTTAGATCAATATATTTTTCAAAAAGAAGTCTACTTTACCTTGCACAAGATGATTCCTCAACAAAACTATCTTTTTCATGATTAAAGCTATCCAAAAATATTCTAGAATGACTTTAAATTTATGCCTCTTTCTTGTGAATTCATAATGTACCATCATTATCTAAGTGAGACGATTTTGATGGATTATTCAAGAAATAATTTATCCTATTTGTCATGAAGAAGAGAGATCCCTTAAATTGCACTATTATGAAAAATGAGGCGAATATGTACAAGTTTTAGATAATGAATTTAAAAAGAAGACACTTTATCTTCTTGTAAGGATGTTATAGATCAAGAGGTATTAGTAAACTACTTTTTAGGCTTCTTAGCCACCTCAAGAGGTTCATGTTGATTTTCAACCCCAAGAATATAAACGAGGGTTAACCTTAAGCCTATTATTTAGAGTTAGAAAATAAAACGAGAATTTATTTCTCCAATGTAAATAGTAAGGTAGAGGAAAGAAACAAGCTACTAGAAAGGACAAAGGAAAAGGAAATTAAAGGTTAAGAGGAATGCAAGTATATTCAAAATTACACACATTTTTATAAAGATAGGCATATGAAGGAAACATGTTTGAAGTTGTATATGGATTTAGCTCCTACAAATAATGTGAAAACAAAGAGTAATAATGTTACATATGTGAGCAAGGGGAAGAAAATTGATTATGGCTCCAAAATAGATGATTAATAGTCACGTGTCACTGTGAGGGAAGGTGCATGTGTTTAAAACAATGGGTCTCAAGATGAAGGTGATTTAACCAATCTATTTTGCACAAAGATTGCCACTATAGAAGAAAAGTGAATTATATATTTGACATGTGTTTACAAAAAAAACCATTTTAATAAAATTTAAGAGCACATAACTTGATTTAAAGGCTAAAAATAACATTGATCCACATTCCTTTGGATGGTTGAGAAAAAGGGATATATATTCCATTAAATTTAAATAATACAAAATAAACGTTGGAAGTTGCCTAAAATTCATGGATGAGGAGGTAGTGGCTGATCATATACCATTGGATGTGGTTGGTGTCATCTTTGACAGTCCTTATCTCTACACTTGAGATTTCAAATAATGAAAATTAGAGTGAATTAGTATAGGTTGGCCTTGAAGGGTACTAGATTCACTCTCAGTAGGTAAGTCCAAAATATCAAAGGCGAGTAATTCACAAGCCAAGAGATTAATCAATGCTACCAAAAATATTTTTTTATTACTATTGTGTGTGAAAGATGAAATAGAGGGAGCTAAAATAAAATCAATCTATTTAGGATACACTTAAAGAATTAGGAAAATGGAGTGGACAAACTTATATAATAGTTATTAAATTTTTTCCAACAATACAAGGAGCCAATCATAGTGCAATAGAGTATTAGATCCAATTTAATTTGGAGTTTAAATTTGAATATGCTAGACAACTCTCTAGATAAGGATCTCTAGATGAAGTTATATGTATATATGTAGAATCTTATGTAATATAAAATAGAGAAAATGCATAGTTTGAGAGATATATAATCAAAAAAATAAATGTTGCATTATTTAATTACTTATTTGTACATGGTATATACCCTTAAGAGAGTTGTATCACTATTATTTATATTATTTACCTATATGTTTTCTTGAAAATATTCTTATTTATAAGTGGGCCACCAAAAATATATGCAAACAAGGGAAAGAGGATTCCACTTACTAGGCCCCTAGGGTTTTTCACCTAAAGAGCACTTGATAGAAGAATGGTTCTCTTTCCACTTCGGTGATATTCTTTTGGGTAGGTTCATTCAAAGGAAGGATGGGAGATTGGGGTGTGTTGTGTGTGATGAAGTGTGCCTAAATGTTATAAAGTAATGAAGCTAACTAACTATGAAATGTAAGGTAAAGTAAATCTCAACTACATGCAATGTAAATTAAATGACCTAAATATGTACAATTTGTAATAGAACTTGAAATAATAGAGGGATGTGCACCTGGGTATTGAAATTTGTAGATGAGGAGCTCTGGAATGTTATGGAATCTACCTGAAATGTGCAAAGGGACATTTACACCAGAATGGGCGACCTAGTCCTTTTGTCGGGAAACTTTGCCGGAGTGGGTTTCTGCTAAAAGGGTATCCAGATCTACCAAGATCCCTAAAAAATAGCTTCAATGGGACTAGGTCACCCAAAGTGGTGACTTAGTCTTGTTTTGAATTTCTGAAGATTAGAAGATGGAGTCTGAAGCCCTTGGTCTATGTTTTCTGCTTCTCTAGGTATCTGATCCCGAAAATGTAGAATTTGATCTGTGGAGGTCTTCCAAGCTTCAACTAGGGTTTCTTTAACCTTAAAGAGCTTGTTCAAGTCGGTGAAGCTTCTTCCACCTTGGTTCTTTGCTAAATCTGCGTACAAGACCTGCAAATCACACAAAAAGAGAAAACTTGTTGATTGTTAAGGATTAGGGGTTTGCCTTAGTCAAACCCCTTTTGAGTAATCAAACCAAGAAGATGAAATAAAGTAATGAAGGGTGAATAGAAGGGAGTGATAGATTTTACCATGCCATGATGATTGATCTTGAGTTACAACAATGCAGGATTTAGCCCTTGAATGCCTCTTGAGAGAGATTCCTTGGTGACTTAGAATACTCAAAACCCTAGTTTTCTTGAGACAAAGAGGAGATGAAGGATGAAAGGATAGATGAGTGGTTTCTAATGTCTCTAATGAGAAATTATGGTTTTTAGGCTTATTTATACAAGTTATGCCCTAATTTTTTAGAAATAACACCATACAGGCCGACCTTAGGGTTTTAAAGATAATGTCCCGAAAGAATATTAAGTTAATTTTAATTTTTATGCCACATGGGACTAGGCCACCCAAGGTGGTGACCTAGTCCACCTAGGAAAATTTCATTGTTTGTCAAGAATTAAAGTATTATTATTATTCCTTTTCGGGATTGTCTCATGAAAACACACTAAGATGGGACTTATATATGTATTAAGGGGTCATTGTAGCATAAAAAAGGGTTGATTGAGTGATGAAAATCCTAGGAGAGTGTGAAAATATATTGCAACACCTTACAACACTTCGACACAAGGCTTGGAAAGGGGTAAAAAGAGGCTGAAAATGGTCCAAAATCCATAGGCAAAGGTCCAAATGAGTGAAAAGTGCCAAAGTCTACTCTTTTTGGTGACACAATAAGATATGTTTTAGATGCATATAATATATTGTAAAGATTCATGCAATGGAGGCCAATAGTCAATAGGATGTTGAACCATCTCATTTAAAAGTGGAACTGTTTCCTATTTTTAATTCTCATCTCCTCATAGTTGTAGATTTTAACCAGCTATTTGCGTCTCATTGACAAGTTGGCATATGACATAACATAACATAAAATTCATGAATGCCATATTATTGTTTGCATCGATTACACTATTTAAAGTTTCTAGAGTGACACTCAAGATGTTATAATAATAAAATATATGAACTAGACTTTTAGTTTTTCCTAGAGATGATCAAAACCCTTTTGAAGACATAAAAAATTAACACAATATTTAGTAGAGGTATGCTTATTGCAAAAGAACATGTGTCTATGTAGAGCTCTATACATCACTATTGGAGCATGCACGACACTTTTTAGATTTTCATGGATCGAAATTATGTTCTCACATACATTGGGGAGGTGATTTGATGTATCATAGTTTAGATAAGTATCCCCACAATTGCCACAATCCATGAAAATCACATCACTATAATTGCAAGTACCATTGTTGGTAATTCAGGTCATAGACTAATTGCCCCTCCTTATGAAGGAGGTGTGGACCCTTGATGTCTAACTACTATGTGATAAACCATTTGAATTCTAGTGAGAGTTGAACCTTTTAAAAAAAAAAGTGTATATGTATTAAAAAATTCTATGTAAATATGGTTTCTAAAACCTAAAATATATTTTCCACAACATGTTTGTAAGTTGACTAGCGCCAGTTGAAAAGTAAGAAGGATTGGTTTTTATGAAAGATCTATCATCAAATAGTTCTTAGATCTTCTAGAATAACGTGAAGAAGAATATTTCATTATGGGAATTCTCTTGGAGTTACAAATGGAGGTCTCTAATAATTTCTTCCTTGTTTAAAAAGGGGTGTTTGTATGTTCTTTTTTTTGGTTGACTATTGGTGCAATTGGTAGCTTGTTGGGGATAAAATGGCAAGTGTTTAGGATGGTTGCTAGTTTTATTTTTATCAAGATTTTTAAAGGCTTCAATTGTGGTTTTTTTGAGCATTTAATAATTTATATAGATATAAATTTCATGAAGAGATATCATGAACCCATTGTTTACCAAAATGTAGTCTTTCACACCATTTTTTTGGTTGCTCCTACATGTCCAACCTATTTTTTTTAAAGAAAAAACTTCTTACTAATAAATATTTAATTTAAATATAAAAATATTATTATTCATGACTAAATTATAAAAAACTATACATCTTCATGAAATATCATAAAATTAAATAAATCTCAAATATTTTGATGGTTAAATGAAAATAAACTAAAGAATTGTATATATTCATATAGATGTTGAATTATCTTATTCTTTTTTAGTTCTAGAATTGTATATATTCATATAGGTGTTGAATATAATGTGATATAATTTGGTATCAAGTATTGCTTAGAATATATTCAAAGAATAATAAATAACACCTTATTTTGAAGTTGTCTTTTTTAAATATAAGAATCTTTATTCTTTATAGAATTTGATTACTAATTTGTCTTTTGTCTCATTTATTCAATTTTATTTGAACTCTGAGAAGTGAAATTTTCCACATCAATATCTATAATAATAATCATCTTATTTAAAATAATATAAAATATTTATTTATAAAAATAAATATACAAATAATGATTTATTATCAAATATCACATGTGAATCCGTGTCATTGAACAAATAAAACAATGTGATTAGGTGAGAACAGGCATATACAAATAATCTCTCTTTAGTCCATTTCATTTTAAAACTAATAATGGCATATATGGTTTACCTTCTAGATAGCCCATCCATTAGTAAACGTTAAATACTTTTTTAACGTGGTAAGACAACCAGAAAGACTTTCAATTAATGGATGGATTACACTGAAATTTTGAAGTATAATGTAGCCAGCGGCATTGACTTAAGTATACCGTCATTAAATATAATGAATTTGTTTCAATAGAGTTAAATTCTTCTTCAACTCATGGTTCCTTTGTTAAAAGACTGATTTTACTTGTTGGCTACGCTCGCGACAAGATTGAGTGGCGTTGGCAATTCATTGACTTGACTAGGTAGTAATGACAAATGAGATATGTGCCCTTCATCCATGGTGGAAATTCAAATAAACTGTAAGTGCAAACAAATAAATTACAAATTAATTCCGTCGTCTTCGTCGTCTTGCTCGACTTTGAATGCAATAAATAATATAGTTATTAATAGGAATGACTCCAAATTTGAAAGTCTATATAATAGATCAATGTTTTTTAATATCAGAACAAGCTAAGAATTCTAGCATTTGAAGTCTTTCTCCAATATCAGTGGGGAAATCCAGAGGCATGGCTGCAAGAGGCCGGCATGTGGAGAATATTGTAAGGTTGATTATTTTGTTTTCCATGCTAATAGCTCCCATTAGAGCAGACCCAGAGACCAGACTTTTAGCCTTTGGATGCAGCACCATCCCCAACACCAACACTACACTCTTTGGGGAAAATTTAAAGGCGGCTCTGGCAGCCATGGTGGAAAATGTTGTTCCGTCTGGATTTGCTACCAAAAATGTGACGGCAGCAGCAGATCTGGCAGATTCAGTATATGTAGTGGCGCAGTGTAGAAAGGATAAGTCCTCTGCTGATTGTGCTAAATGCATAAAGGTAGCAGAAAAACAAGTTGCCAACTGTACCAATGTTACCGGCGCCAGGGCAAGCTACGACGGCTGTTTTCTGCGTTACGAGAACTACAATTTTTACAATACCTACACCGATGATGGAAGTAAACAGGTGTGCGGTGATGTCAACGCGCCCACCTCCACTGTGTTTTCTGCAACTGCTGCAAGTTTGATAAGCGATCTTTGCACTGCAACGCCGCGAATAAAAGATTATTTTGCTGCGCAGACGAGACAAGGGCCGTCTAATACGACAATCTATGGACTTGCCTCCTGTATACGTTCCCTTCAAACGGATTCCTGCCAAAGTTGCCTCATTAAAGCTCAGACCAACATAGATAAGTGTTTTCCTCGCTCCGAGGGACGGGCTGTAGACGCCGGCTGCTACTTGCGATACGATTCCAAACCCTTTTTTCCGAGCAATGCTACTGTCGACTTGGCACGTTTCTTACGCACAGGTTAGAATTTACTTATACTCAATTGAAGAGCTTGCAATTTTGTTCCCTTTTCCTTTGAATTTACAATTTCAGAAATGTAATTTAATAAAATCAAGTATCTGAATCGCTTTTGTTTAATTATTTATGTCAGACAGTTTCTCATATGTACAATGATTTATTCACAGTTGAGGCATTCTCCATTTTGTTTTTCAGGGAAAAAGGTGAGTTCTAGAGTGTGGATAATAATTGGTGTTGTAGGAGGGGTATTCCTACTTGGCCTTATAACTTGTCTCCTTGTCTTCCGGAGGCAGATAATACCGCCAAGTCAGAAACAAGGTAAATTCTTAGTTTAGATTTAATATATCATAGGCAAGGAAGCAAAAGTCTTGCAAATCAATTCGATCCTAATTATTGGGAATATAACAAATATTTTATGGAATATATGGAATAGTGGATACCGAAGGAGCAACAGAACTTCGTGGGCCGGGAGATTTTGACTTTAATATATTGAAAAAGGCTACCAACAATTTTGATCAAGCAAATAAGCTTGGAGAAGGAGGGTTCGGTGAAGTATTCAAGGTAAATTGTCATTTATTTTCTTTTCTTATTAGGTTTGTGTGTTGATGTATTTAAATGGTGGGTTACTTGATAATTGTAGGGTATGTTGAAAAGTGGTAATGTTGTGGCAATAAAGAAGGTGATATTAGGTCGTTCTCCTCATGCAATTATTGAGTTTGAAAGTGAAGTGAAACTCATTTCTAATGTTCATCACAAAAATCTTGTGCGTTTACTTGGATGTTGCAAACATGGTCAAGAAAGACTCCTAGTTTATGAGTACATGCCCAATAGCAGCCTCGACAGAATATTATTTGGTTTGCTATTCCTTCACTTTCCTCTTTTGCTTCTTTCATCTATTACAACAAACATGATAGATTTTGAAACTCTAGTTAATTTCCCTGCATGTAGGAGGACATAAAAAACATTTGAGTTGGAAGGAAAGGTTCAACATTATCTTGGGCACTGCTCGTGGTCTAGCCTATCTCCATGAGGAATTTCATGTTTGTATCATCCATCGTGATATTAAATCAAGCATTATATTACTTGATGAAAACTTTCAAGCAAAAATAGCAGATTTTGGGCTCGCAAGACTTCTTCCACATGATAAAAGTCATGTTAGCACAAAATTTGCAGGAACCTTGTGAGTAAACCTCTCCTCACTCCAATATTTTTCTAATCAAACCTTTCAATAAATATAGTAACACCATTTTTTTCCTTTGCAGAGGATACACAGCTCCTGAATATGCTAGTCATGGGCAATTAACAGAGAAAGCCGACACCTATAGCTTTGGTGTGGTGGTTCTTGAAATTGTTAGTGGCAGAAAAAATATTGACTTGAATCAACCAGATCATAAGCAATATCTTCTTGAATGGGTATTTTAATATTCTAATAATATTATTTTAATCATTTTATCCCATCATTCTCTCCCTTGAAAAACTTAATCAATTTCAAAAAAACTTATGACAGGTTTGGAGCCTATATGAAGATAATAATGTTTTAGAGGTGGTGGAAAGTGAAGGGAAGATGGAAGGGTATAGTGAAGAAGAGGTGGTGAGGGTGATTAAAATTGCACTTCAATGCATACAAGCTTCTGCCACTCATAGGCCATCAATGTCCGAGGTTGTGACAATGTTGTTAAGTAAAGTTGAGATTGATTTTCAAAAACCACTGCAACCAGCATTCATAGACGTGGGGTATAGAGTATGTGGAGAAGATTCCCCTCCTGCCTTATATTCATCTCAATCAAATGCTACGATTACAGAATCCCTTAATGCTCGTTAGTAGTGGTTATTTCTCCTATTCATGGACACGTGGAGAGTAGCAAGAAAGGATGGATTCAAAGTTCTAACTGATTATATAGTTCCTCCTTCCTATTTTCGAATAAGGTTTAAATATTACAATATATATGTCTAATTTCTATCTTTAGATATCACCAAGAAGGTTTTCATAAGAGATGTGCATCTCATTCAAATTTATGAATTTAGATGTTGGATAAATGTTGTATATGTTGTATATTTTATGGTTGATGGGTGAGCTTATTTAATCTATTTCAAATATGAAGTATAATTATGGGTGAGCTTATTTTAATGTTGTCTATTTTTTGCATCATTCATGTTATGTGTAAAACTAATTTTTATGTGTTTAAAAATATTCATACATGATTAAGGGTGAAGTATTATATTCATTATCGTATTAGAGAATGGTTGAGTTTTACACAATAAAGTTTTTTTTGTTGTGCTAGGATTTTTATCCAATTTTTTTTTTCTAAGGTGAACTATTGCTTGTAGTCTTTACTTTTATTTATTTTATTGTTTCTTTAGATCTTATATCCACCAATTCTATTGTATGACTTTATTAAAATTATTGTTTCTACAATGAAAGAAGTTCTCTTTAGTCTAAAATATTAAAATTTTCAACCATAGTTGTAACTACAACTTAATAGTAAGAAAATGTGGCTAATCCGTCAACTACCAATGTTCAGAATTCAAGAACACATCTTCAATAACACCTTCAGAATATATCACATCATAATATCGTAATATCTCTAAGCTTGTTCATGTTGTAAAATAATGCTTAAAGAAACTATTTTTCCTTCTCTATCTAACAAGTAAAATAATTGCATTGTAAAAAGAAATATGTTTTAATTAAAAAATTATTTCAACAAAAAATTATAACATCCTAAAAATTTCATTTGTTTGAATATATTGTCTTACTATTAGGTTTCATGAATATTATAAATTTCAAGGAAATGGGTCTATTAACAACTTGAATTTTCATTAATTTTGTTGGAGAGCCTTTCACTATGTATGGATTATGTAGATGATTTGAAGTTATCATTTTTATTTTTATTTACTCTTCATGATATCAAAGATAAGTTAGTAGAGCTATGCTAGGTTAGGATACGAGTCCCAACTAGGTGATCCTATATTTTACTCTAACTTATCCATAATTATTTTCTCAAATTTTTTGTTGTCATCATATCACTTTCAAACCTTGTTAAAAATAATTTATAATTTAACCTCATAAAACCTTTTAAGAAAATACACAACTAAGGAAGATACACATTGTTATAAGAATTCTCATCTCAAATGAAATTATTGATGTTACTATTTAAAAAATGGAAAAGGAAAACCCATATTACTAGAAGTATTGTCAAATTTTCTCTTCAAGAGATCTCTTTGTTGTATGTTTTGTTGCTAGAACTGCTGTAAGTATTGGTGTTGTTGAATTATGTTTTGTTAATATTGCATTCTTTGACAGTGACTTTGCTAGACACCACTGCCTCCTGTTAACTGTTTCAATTTTATTATAACTGATATAATAATCTGATTTGTTTTTCTTCTTGATCTAATAATAAAAATACAATGGACAACAGTGCGCTGTTGAGAGAAAACCTTCATCTCATAGAAATTATAGACATACTGATTGTCTACTAAAAACATACTGGTCATGACTGTTGACTCGTGAATGCTTCCCTGGTAGACTACTACATGCATCCCTGCCTGTATACGTGGATATCACATCTTCCACTAACCATGCTTTCATGAACATGAATATTATAGTCTAAAACAAGGCTTTTGGAGGACTTTTAACAAAATTTGTTTCGATAGAGTTAAACTGTAGTAATGAAATATTATCTTTTCAACCACACGTTCAACTAATGCTTCCATTTAGGGCTAATTTTCTTTGTTAAAATACTGATTTAAAACAAGTTTATGCTCGCGACAAGATTGAGTGGGGTTGGCAATTTGTATTCTTTTGAACAAAACCTAAGATCTGGGATAACAGGATGGAATAGGAAAAGAAATGGATGAGGATGAAACAAGGCTTAGAAAGTAAAAGATGATGTGATACAAATTTTCCTTCAGGTTAGTAAATATAATTTTAGTTATGTTTCTGAATTTATATTATATATATAAAAGTTAAAAGAAAGCAGAAGAGTTTAATAGGGTTAAACAATATCAGGGAGGATAATTTTTTTAGTAGGAGTAATGTTATTTATAAAGTTGAAATTAAGATTGATAAAGTATTTTTAATCGAAATGTTTACATAATTTTATTTTAGATGAATAGATTATTCAAATAGAAGTCTACTTCAGTTTGCACAAGATGAGTCTTCACCAAAAAATCTCTTTTGTATGGCTAAATCTATCTAAACATGCTCTAGAATAACATGAACGCTATGCCTCTTTCTTGTGAATTCAGAATGTACCACCAATATCTAAGTGAGATGATTTTAAGGGATTGTTCAAGAATTTTTTATCATATTTATCATAAAGAAGAGATATCCATTCAATTGCACTGCTATGGACAAGCATTAGGCCAATACGTACAAATGCAAACTAATGAATAAGAAGGCACTTTAGCTTCTTGTAAGGATGTTATAGATCAAGAGGTACTCATGAAAAAATAGGCATGTCATTTAGACCCTTCAAGAGGCTCCTATTGATAGCCAAACCCGAGAATATTTAAAGGAGGCTTCACCCTAAGTGTATTGTTTAGAGTTAGAAAATAAAAAAGGAGCATTTATTTCTCTAATGTAAATAGTGTGGTAGGAAAAAAAAAGCTAGTGATATACATATAGAAAAAAATATATTTGAAGTTGTATATGAATTTGGATCCTCTATAGAACTATAAAAAGAAGAATAAGAATGTTGGATATGTGATAAGGTGAAGTAAATTTATTGCAGCTCCAAAATAGATAATAATTTGTCACAAGCCACTATCAAGAAAGGTGTATGTGCTTGAAAAAATGTGTCTCAAGATGAAGGTCAGTCAACCAATTTCTTTTCCATAAAAAAATAACTAAATGCAACAAAAGAAGTTTATTTAATTGGCATGTTAATAAATAATCTCATTTTCATAAATTTAAGTTTGGAATTTGGTTTGTGATGTAGAAGGTTACACCCCCTGCCCCTCAACCATTCCCAAAACACAACAAAATTCACAGGAAGTGCTCTACCTTAACTTGACAATCAAATATGTGACAATTGGATGAAAAGTTCAATTTCATTTATTCAATAGAAAATTACAATCTCTTGACCTTTCATGGCCTCATTATTTTTAACTCACCTCTACTATCAACTCATTTCCATCAGATCCAAATCTCTCTTTGTTTGTACACTGTCACTTCTATTTCTTTCAATCTGCTATAGATTTTGATTTTTCTCTGCACATTTTTTTACACATTCCTTCAAAGGCAATCTTTGTGTGCCCCAATTCCTTGTAACTCTACTTTGTTTATAAATCTACATCAACATGGGCCCTCCAACTCTCATTGAGCATCCTCCTTTTGCAAGGCACCTCAACTACCCTCTCATGCCATGACTTGATTGCATTTTAATTATTCATTGTTCACAAATGGTTGTGGCTAGCTTGATTTTGTGAACTAATTCTCACTCTTTACTTTTAACCATCGCTGACAAACTCCCTTATGTTTCTTTTCTTTGCGCCATGTCTCTGCAACTTCTAAATTTGCATCCATGTTGCCTACTAGTCCAAAATAGCATGGATATCCAACACAAAGAGAGGCTAGAGAAAAACCAAAACAAACCAGAATTTTAAAAAACAAACCAACAATATTTTTGGTTGGTGTTGATCACCATTTCGCCCAATTACTCTTGCACTAGACACATTGGGTAAGTGAAATGTTCCATGAGTTGGAAAACATAGGAATATTTGGGTGAGATGGGAATGGTGATCCCTTGCTCATTCTTTATCCAAATTTTCTCCTTCTCCATGGGATCCTCCCCTTTTACACTCTTTCGTTCTTCATTAACTTCAATACTCAAGCCACATTTCTAACCATCACAAACTTATCACTTTTCTCTACCTTGGTCCTCGTACTCGTCCCTTCCCCCTTCTTCCTCTTTTTAAATTGGTCAAATTTTTGAATCAACCATTTTTCTCTCCTTACTCTCTACCATCCTGACGATGGATCACAAAGTGTGATCTGAAATGTTGATGCAAAAATTTACAACACAATCAAATCTAGAAACAATACTGAACAATGAATATTATAGTCTAAAACAAGGCTTTTGGAGGACTTTGATGAAATTTGTTTCGATAGAGTTAAATTGTACTAATGAAACATTATCTTCTTCAACCACTCGTTCTAATAATGACTTCATTTAGGGCTAATTTTCTTGTTAAAATAATTGTTTGCAAAAAGTTTATGCTCGCGACAAGATTGAGTGGGGTTGGAAATTTGTATTCTTTCGAACAAAACCTCAGAATTGGCATAAGACGATGGTATAGGACAAGAAATGGAAGATGATGAAATGAGGCTTAGAAATTAAAAGATGTGATAAAAATTTCTCTGAAATTTAAAGTTGGATAGGCTAGAAAATATAATTTTAGTTATGTTTAGGAGCTTAAATTTTATATAAGAAAGTTGAAAGAAGGAGATTTCAAAAGGGTTAAATAAGATCAAGAGTATATTTTTTAGTGGGAATAATGTGTTTTTACAAGGTTGAAGTTAAGATTAATAAGGTTTTTCTATGGAGATGTTGGTATAGACATTTGTTAGATCAATAGATTATTCAAATAGAAGTCTACTTTGGTTTGCACAAGGTGAATCCTCATCAGAAAATATCTTTTGCATGGATAAATCTATCTAAAAATTCTCTAGAATAGCATGCAAGTTATCCCTCTTTCTTGTGCAATATATGTGGCCAAGAATATTATTTATCATGCTTAGTTAAAGAATATTAGAGTACAATAGATATTTTCAAGAGAAATACTTCAAGGAAAATAGTTGCTATTGGAAAAGGGTGATACATAGAATTTTTTTGTTGATTCATTGACAAAACTATGAGTATTTCAAGAAATTTTCTTGGCCTATAGAACATTAATGGGTGAAATTGCTCTAAACAATTGGTAGTTTAGAATTATAAGTCCCTATATAAAGTATTCAACAAGTTAGATCTCTATTAGTAAAATTTTGTATACTTCGTATGTTTATAGTCATGGAGAAACCTCATCATATTTTACATACTAAATTCATGTATAAATTTTGGGTTTTTCTTTATGCTACTTTGGATTTTTTCTCATGTTTACATTTCTCTAGATTCATGCTATTTTTGAAACTAATTTTTATGTGTATAGAAATATTAATACATGATTAAGGGTGAATTATGAGATTCATTATTGTATTGGAGAATAGATTTTTATGCTATAAATAAATTTTTGTTGTGCTAGGGTTTTTATCCAAAAATATTTTTTAAGGTGAAATATTGCATATTTTCTTTACTTTTTATTTAAATTTTATTGTTTCTTTAGATATTATAATCACAAATTCTATTGTACAACTTCATTGCATTTCTTTTTTTTCTACAATAAAAAATTCTAAAGTAAAAATATTAAAATTGATTTAATTTAAACTATCCAACCATAGTTGTTGAAAGGAAATATGCATGCACCCAAGATAATTTATACATAACCCAAATAGAGAAATCTATGTAGACAAGTATTTATAATCTATATTAAAAATAATATACAACATACCATCAAAATATGGTACAAGATATACCTTGGGGAACCCACAAGAGGGAAAAAATTAGCCTCCAAAAGCATCTATCACTCCTGTATTATTCGACAGTAAAGATTACAATTTATCTTCAAAGTTATCAATGAATACCTTTGAAACATTAAGCCCTCTACAAGCACTCCATGTGAACAATAATGTAACCACACATATCATGCCATACTTCAAACCTCAAAAAATTTAACAATAGATTATCTCAACCCCTTAGTCAAAATAGTCAAATAGCAATCATAGATAACTACCTATACCCTTTATTTTATAGAAACAAGCTCACACTAAATTAGAACAAGTCGTATTATATAAAACCATGTGACTAATACCATGAGCTTTTAAAACTATTAACTTAAATCATATTTGATTTTTGGTACAATGTTTTCTCAATATTAAATATTTTTCCAATGTGCATCTCCACATTAAATATTTATCACAATGTTACATACAACACATAAAGTGATCCCAAGAATGGTAACCCATGTGATGCATGTATCTCTAGATCCCCTAGGTGCACCAAAAATAATAAAATATTACATTATAAAATTATGCAAGGTGGGAAAAACACCTTTTTCGTAAAATTCTTCCACTTGTTGTATACATTGTATAAGAGGTAAACAAGTAAACTCAAACATGGACAAGGGAACAATCCTTATAGCCACATATATCATCAAGGAATAAACGTACTCCTTGTGCTCCATTAAGATACTTGAAAGAAGAATCAAGGTGGCCACCATCTCAAACATGAATTCTCTCATCTTACATCATGCCAATGCATAAAGAGATGCCACACTAGGGTATGTGCAGGATCATGCTGGGCCAAAAAGTAGCGATATGTAAGTGAGGTGATGGCCCATGTGGCTGACGACTTTTTTTAACCCAAAATTGATGAAATGAAAAGGGTTTTTAAATGAGACTCTTAGCTTTCTACCAATATAAATTATTCTTTAATTTGACCTTAATAAATAATTATTATTCATTTTCTATTTGAATTATGACTAAAGTCTTGATTGATAGGCTAATTGAAAAAAATCTATAGCTTTCAAAGGGTGTCACATTTTTTGAATCTGAAACATGTGTCACAGTTTATGCTTCACATACTATAGGATTAAAATAATAATAATTAAATTTCATGAAGTTTTGACAGAGTTAAGATGGTCAGACGTACAAGTTTTTTATATATTTTTTAAGTTGTAATAAAAAAATCATAATTAATTATTTACTTAGAAACAAAATACAAAAAAAATATGCATCACATTAGGAAATGAGTCTTCTACTTATATCTAAAATCTTATAAAAATATATTTTCATTTTATTGTAGTGAGGGTGGTCAGACAAACACCTACTTCTTATTTTTTCCCTGAAATTTAAGTACTACTGCATTGAAATTTCAAATTTTCACCAAATAGATTTTTTGCAAATAAAAATAAACCTAGTATTTTAGAAACTAAATTCAATTTGCAACAGATTCTATTCTTACAAATATTTGAAATAAGATAGTCAACTTATTCAAATTTTTACATCAAGTTGCCTAGCTTTGATTTTCTTGAATTTTATTGCTAGTTAAGGGCTTGTTTTTTCCATGATGATCTTGCACATGCCCACTATCTTTCACAAAGAAGCATAATTCTTGCCTCCAACCAATATCGCTATATACAAACACTTAATCCAAATTTAATAAATATGTATCAATAGGTGTCAAGATATAATCACCATAGTTGAAATAGCACCCACAAAATTTTTTATCCATACCTCAAAGGTATGCAAATCATAACAATTGAACCTCATGCCATCAACATATACAACCCATAACATGCAATCACAAGCTTCAACTGCCAAACATGTCATATGATGAACATACACATCCAAAAAATCCTACTGCATAGGTAACTTGTCAATATTAAATAATTAAACATGCTAAGAATAATCAAAGATTTGGAAAACTTATTTTTCTTAGCAAGAAGAAGTGTGAATAATAGGCTTATTCCATATTCCCCACTACAATCTCCAAATTTTTGAGGCAAAAGGACACCAAAAAGGAAATGAGAATTTTCTACACTAATACCACACAAAACACATTTGGAGAGCCCGATAAATCCTCTCTCTATTAAAATATTATGAAAAATTAGTTAAAATCTAAATAAAAATGTTACACTTTGGCCAACAAAATTTATTCCATATTTTCTTCTGTTGGGGATAATCTCTAATCATATCATTTCCCTTCTCAAGATACTAATAGCCAAGATTCACAGTATAAGGTCCTTTGGAATAATTACCCTAAGAAAACATATTAAACTTCTCTAGAGAACTGCATGACATATTAGAAATTGTTTGGCATTCTTTATGTTACTAGTAAAATAACTACATTAATAAAAATGAAATCAATATTGACTATTTTTTTTTTCCAAATAAAAATTCTTACATCCTAAAACTTTCATTTTAGTTGAATATATTATCTTATTATTTAAGTTGTTTAGATATTATTAATTTCAAAGAAATGGATCTCTTGACACTTTGAATCTCTATTAATTTTGTTGGAGAGTTATCTACAATTTCAGCATTATATTGTCTTGTAGGTGTTTTGCAAGTCATCATTTTTATTTTGCTGCTACTCTTCATAGTATTAGAGCCAGATCAATATAGCTAGACTACACTACAAGTACCAAACACTTATAGTGTGGCTCAAAAAAGTGTTGAAAAATTTGCAACACCCAATCTATAGATAGATTAGTCGCTGAATGGATTCATAATTCAATGATATAGAAAACTTGAATAGTAAGTAGAAATCCTCAATTCAAATCCTAATTGATCTATGATTTTTTTTTATCGAATCCTCATTAAAATGATTCACAACCTCAAAATACTTTATGAGAGAGTGCATGGCCTCGATATTGTGAACATAACAAGAATATGTGTTATCTAGGAATTGTTGTTCTTAAATAAAATTGTTATATCTGTTGTTTTAGGGAAAAAAATCAAAACCAACTCCATAACACCGGTAATATATTGTGGGTGTGAATCACCCCGTCAATAGATTGCCTCCACAAACCCATATTGAAATCCATCCATGTAAAATATCTATTGTCATTACCTAGTTGAATAGTTTTAGCAACAATAAACAAACCTTGTTGATTAGACGGTTCTACACATGAATTTATATTTATGTCACTCTACCCTATATAGTGACCCTGTATTATTACCATATATTTTACCTTTTATCCTTCCCCTCATAGAAACCCTACACATATCCTTCAATCTTCTTCAAACTAGCATGATAATATTATCTCTTCTCAACAAGCTTGAAATGTTCCTCCTCTATTAGTTAATGGAATTTGTGACCCAAGTCACTCATCTTGTCAAAATCAGACGATATAGACCTCTTAAGTTTGACATAAGGAAATTTCAAGTGAATAACCCACTTGGACTAAGAATCATAGGTGACACCAATCCAATCACAACATCAAATTTTATTACATTGCTACTATTTATAAAAGCTAACTATATCAGAACATAGATAGTGATCAATCATGTGGTTGTCATTAGCACACTTGTTATGATATGAATTTCACACTGCTACCAAGTGTGTTGCCAAAAAGTGTAGACTTTGACACTTTTCACTCATTTGGCCTTTGCCTATGGATTTTGGACCCTTTTTAGCCTCTTGAACACCCATTTCCAATCCTTCTGCCAAAGTGTTGTAAGGTGTTGTAAACAAATTTCATTATTTCCTAGGCTTTTCATCACTCAATCAACCCTTTCTTATGCTATAATGATCCCTTAATACACATATAATTCCTATCTTAGTGTGTTTTCATGAGACAATCCCGACAAACATAAATAATCACATATTAATTATTGATAACCACTCAAATTTTCCCAGGTGGATTAAGTCACCACCTTGGGTGACCTAGTCCCATGTGGCATAAAATTCAATTTTAACTTAAGTTTCTTTCAGGATTTTGTCTCTAAAACCCTAAGGTCGGCCTATATGGTGTTATTTCAAGAAAATTAGGGCATAACTTATATTGTTTAAGCCTCAAAATCCTAATTTCATCATAAGTCACACTCATTGTTTACAAATCTTCATCTCTCTTGTCTCCTTCTTCTCAAGCAAGCTTGGGTTTGAGTAGTTTAAGACAAGAAGACATCTCTCAAGAAGCACTCAAGAACTGAATCCTCCATTGTTGCAACTCAAGATCAAACATCATGGCAAGGTAAAATCCCTCACTCCTTCATTTCATGTTACTTTGTATTTAAATATTCATTTGGTTTGATTACTCAAAAGGGGCTTGACCAAGGCAAGCCCCCATACCCTAACAATCAACAAGTTTTCCTTCTTTGTGTGTTTTTGCAGGTCTTGTAGGTAGATTTGGCAAAGAACCAAGGTAAAAGATCATTCAACAACTTTTCCAAGCACTCTAAGGTTCAAGAAACCCTCGTTGAAGCTTGGAAAACCTCCACAAATTAGATTTTGCATTTTTTGGGATCAAACACCTAGAGGAACAAAAAAGACAGACTAAGGGCTCCAAATTCCATCTTCTAATTTACAAAAATTCAAAAGAGGACTAGGTCATCACTTTGGGTGATCTAGTCCCACTAAAGCTTTTTTTCAAGGATTTTGGTAGATTTGGATATGCTTTTGGCTGAAATGGGCACCTGAGCAGGCTTTTAGAATTTTCCCAAAAAAGGACTAGGTCGCACAACTTGGCACAAGTGTCCGTTTCAGATTCTGCATCAAATTCAAAATAATTTCTGGCCTCTACATCTTTCCAAGTGCACACCCATTCTATCTCATTCATTTCACTAATAGTTTGTTCATATTTCTTAAGTTATTTTGTACATACTTGCATATCATTATGTGTATTCAAACATAGTTGTATTCTTAGGTTTTACATTAGCACCAAGTTTCTATTTCTAGTCTATTACATTTAGGGCACTCCACACACATCACATTAAGCCCCTAACTCCCCCTTTGAATGAACCTACCCAAAACACCAAACCAATAAGTTGAAAGAGAGTTATTCTTCCAAAGTTATATTTTAGGTGAATCCCCTAGAAGCTCATTGGGGGATTCTCTTTCCCTATAGTCTGCATTGGTTTTGGTGGTTCATTTTGGTGAAACTGATGTGAATGCACCCTTATTTTATGATTTATAGTCCTCCTTCATCCTAGGTTTGCATTGCATTGCATCTTGTATTATTTAACTGCATTCTAGGGTTTCATATTTTGGCATGCATAAAATTCTATATAAATTTCATTCTTGCATCTCATATCATTGTAATTTATTCCAAATGTGCACCTACCTTTTTCCTCTGGTCATCCAACAACATAACCATCAAAACCCAGTTGAAAATTTCTAGAAGTTTTGAAAAAAACCCTAACTACGACTAATTCACCATTATGGGCGACCTAGTCCCTATCTAGATTTTTCACTATCTGTTACAACACCGGAAACCTCATTTATATTATTTCTTAGGCTCCTAGTATCATATATTAAATGTCTATAAAGTTTCGGGAACATATATTTTATCCTTCTAGCTCAAAATCATCATTTTAGGATGGTCATTCTTAGAATCATTTCATCCTTCAATCTGAAAATGTTTTCATTTTTGCAATTTTGCATCTCATTGATAAAAGTAATTTTCACTTGTGTATATACAATCTTTATATTAAAAAAAAATTGCATTAGTTTGTTAAAAGTAATTTTTATTTTAGCATATACATTATATACACTCTTAAAGCTTAGCATACATTAGATAAAATGTTTTTAATTATTGCATATACATTGTTTATATTGCTTAAACATTACATAAAATGGTTACATGTGCTTTTCATTTTTATTCAAACAATGTTAGTAGCTTACATAACTAGACATTCTAAGAAAACTTTAATCTCCCTTCCCTATGAGAATGTTGTAATGGATGAAGAGACAACTTTAGACATTCCTAACAATCATATTAGTTCTTCTCTTAATATCTCTCCCCTTGGTGATGAAGATATTTTGTTAGAAGAACCAATCAATGAGAGTTATGAGAATCCTAGTTTTTTATCTCCTATTACCTCTCTTAGTGGACAATACCTTCAAAACCAAGACAACACAAACATAGATAATCATGACAAAAACATTTGTTTTTCTCCTACTATTTCTCCCAGTTGTGTTGAACATACTTTATTGTTAGATAACACAATTAGCAAAGGTCATGAACATTTTAGTTGTCCTCCTTCCCCTAAAAATATCTTTATTGCGCAAGAAACTTTTCCCATTGATCCTTACCCTATTAGTGAAGAAGCCAATTTAGAAGAACCAACCTTTGCTTCTCCTGAACTGTTGGTTTGTAGTTCTACTAAAACCATTCCTCCTAGGGAAGATATCATGATTCCTAACAAGAATAACCGTAATAATATTACATCCTTAGAAGTGAATAAAGAGACACGCTTGGCCTCTTCCTTAATCAATTATGTTAATATTATTTAGCCTCAACTCATCCTTTACCCCCCTTCCACCAAACCTAAACCCGAATTCATCCTTTACCCACCTACCCATAATGTGTTGCAGCAATCAAGTCATAATATTGTTGCTCATACACATTACACCTGCAACAATCCACGATCACAACAATCAATCTCCACTCCTTTACCTTTACCTAATCCCATCTTACCTAATTCCCCTTGCCTAAATTCCCCCCTTAGGGAGTATGACCTTGCTGATCAACTAAGGAATACTCTTGCCAAAATATCCTTATGGGACCTTATTCAAGTCTCCCATCACTATCACAACATGATGCAAGCAGCCCTACAAAAAGTTCCTATCCCTTCTAATGGACCATAAAATGACATAACAACTATTATTCATGGAATAAATTTTGATATTGTTTGTCACTAGAGTGAGCTCCCTCCTTTGGATGTACAAAAAAAAAATGATGCTTTCATGAAAATCTCTCAATACAAAACAAAAGGGATAAAGCGAACTCTTGTAGATACATGCTCTGCCCTTAATGTGTGTAGTGCAAGCCTTTTGGATAGGATTGGAATAGATAGATCTCACATCCACCATGAATCTCTCTCTATCTCTGGATTTGACAACGTCACTAAGCAACCGCTCGGTGTGATCACAATCCCTCTTACAATTGGAATGGCCACATTAGATACTAAAATCCATGTTATGCCTCATGAGGTTTCATACAGTCTTCTATTAGGCAAGCCTTGGATACATGCAATGAATGGACTGTCTTCCACACTCGATGCTGACCCTGAACCTAATAGTTGGTTACACTGACAAATCCATAGAGAATCACTTCAACACCTTAACACCAACCACCCAAGTGGACCCTGCACACCACCATAATAATGGCCAACATCTTGAGAAAATCACCAAGCTCTTAGATGATGGATGGGGTTCATTAGAATTCACCCCTCCTTTACTAGGAGAATCCACACTCATCCACCAAAACTCTCAAAATGGAAACATGGTCTTGTCAACACTAGACTATACTAATTCCTTACAAGCATCCACCTCAACCACTTCAGCCAATGAAACACACAATGAACCCTCACCTGATCCAAAAAAGATGAAAAAACTCTGTGGAAAAGGTTATGAACTCATGAAGCAACTCGGCTATATATAGTGGAAAAGTTTGTGGTGCTCACGAGAAAGGTATTTGCAATGCTATAGAGCCTAACATGCGAACAACACATCATGGTCATGGTTATTGTCCTTTAATCAAAATCACACAGCCTTCCCCAAACACCAAAACCATGCCAAATCAACCTTCTTAACCAAAATTCACCAGTGATCCTTTGACACCAACAAAATATTATTTGCTTAATGAAAATGTCATCCTATAACCCACTATTGATTCAAATTTTATACACTCCTCTAAAGGAGTATACAAGATCTCACAATCCACAACGCCTTGCGTAGGTATGAAATCCTATCCTAAGCAAGGCCCTTCTTTATCACCAACCAAAGGATCACCTTCTCCCCTCAATCAAGAGGGTATCTTGTTGAGACTCCTCCAAGATCACTTAATATCCCTTCCTCCGATAACTTGAAAAAAATGTTCTAACAAACGTTCCTTTTGTTCTTACCATCGAGTTCATGGTCATCACACTAATACATGTAAGGCCTTGAGTAACAAAATTCAACATCTTAGGGAATTTTGTGTTCTTCCATCTATGGGGGCACCTAATTCCTCTAATTGATACAAATTGTCCCTCAGCTTTGCATTCCCTCAACCCTTTCGACTCACTCTTATCCTGCACTAAGTGGGGGCAAGCGGTTAGGTTGTCTCTTCACTCATACATGTCACTTGTCGTTGTCTCTTTTGACTCGTTGTTAACCTTTCATGAACATATAAGAGAAATCTTTGGATGTGGACACCATGTCTTAAGTTGACTTGCATGTGACATACTCCCCTCTTCATCATGCATATTCTTGAAAACATATGACTTGGTATTGGGATTTTTGAACAGGCTCTCATGTCATCATCCTCTTCTAGTTTAAAGAAATTACTCACAGAATGGTGTGTAGAATTTCCCTTAAAGTGGGGGAATACATCACCACTCATATTTCACTGTATGATTTTCTTTTTCTTGTGATTCCTTCTCTTACAAATATTACACATAATGTTGCTTAGGATGAGACATTTACATTTTTCCTCTTTTGCATTCAAGATGAGCGCTTGCCTCTCTTGCATACAAGATGAGTACATTTTCACTTTTCCTCTATTCTAAACATTACGCATAATGTTCCATAGGTTGAGAAATCGCATGAACAAAAGAAAAATCCCTTTGAAACACCATCATTTCAAAACATCATTTTCTTTTATGGCACCTTATCAAAGTTATCACAAGGTATAACCTTTGTATGGTTTGAGCAGGAAGCCCAACAAGTAGCATGACTTTCCCCATAGCCACCTTTATGTGTGTGATTACATACCAACCGTGTGTATGTTTCTCACTTTGTGGGACAACTCACCCTATGGATGACCGATGTTCTATGGCCCAAGAGCGAATGCATATTTTTTACCCTTTCTCTTCTCTTCATGACTAATCCGCATCATTGCATGATCATGCATCTCATTTTGCTGCATGGAATTCACCCTTGAATGTGTCCTTGGCATTGATGTCGACTTGGCTTAGAATCTCAAATCCTTGGGGGCTTGACCACCTCCTTCATCTTTCCCATTATTCTTCTTCAACATCTCCATTGGGCTACTTTAGTGTTGGTTTGAAGCAAGTTCATACTCTCACTAAATCGGGGGCTAAATTTGTCACCAAAAAGTGGAGACTTTGACACTTTTCGCTCATTTGGACCTTTGCCTATGGAATTTGGACCCTTTTTAGCCTTTTTTCACCCATTTCCAAGCCTTGTGCTAAAATTTTGTAAGGTGTTGTAAAACATTTCCATGCCTTACTAGGCTTGTCATCACTCAATCAACCCTTTCTTATGCTATAATGACCCCTTAATACACATATAAGTCCTATCTTATTGTGTTTTCATGAGATAATCCCGAAAAACATAAATAATCAAATATTAATTACCAATAACCACTCAAATTTTCCCAAGCAGACTAGGTCACCACCTTGGGCGAACTAGTCCCATGTGGCATAAAATTCAAATTTAACTTAAGTTTCTTTCAGGATTTTGTCTCTAAAACCCTAAGGTAGACCTGTATGGTGTTATTTCAAGAAAATTAGGGCATAACTTGTATAAATAAGCCTCAAAACCCTAATTTCATAATAAGTCACACTCATTGTTCACAACTCTTCATCTCTCTTCTCTCCTTCTCAAGTAGGCTAGGGTTTAAGCAATCTAAGCTAACAAGACATCTCTCAAGAAGCGCTCAAGGATTGAATCCTCTATTGTTGCAACTCAAGATCAAACATCATGGCAAGGTAAACTCCCCAAATCCTTCATTTCATGATTCTTTACATTTACATCTTCATTTGGTTTGATTACCCAAAAGGGGCTTGACCAAGGCAAGCCCCCATACCCTAACAATCAACAAGTTTTCCTTCTTTGTGTGTTTTTGTAGGTCTTGTAGGAAGATTTGGCAAAGAACCAAGGTATAAGATCATTCAACAACTTGCCCAAGCTCTCTAAGGTTGAAGAATCCCTAGTTGAATCTTGGAGGACCTCCACAAATCAAATTTGGCATTTTTGGGACCGAACACCTTGAGGAACAAAAAACACAGACCAAGGGCTCCAAATTCCATCTTCTGATTTACAAAAATTCAGAAGAGGACTAGGTCATCACTTTGGGTGACCTAGTCCCACTAAAGCTATTTTTTAGGGATTTTGGTAGATCTGGAGACCCTTTTCGCTTAAATAGGCACTAGAGCAGTTTTCCAAAATTTTCCCGAAAAAGGACTAGGTTTCCCAACTTGGCACAAGTGTCCCTTTCAAATTTTGCATCAAATTCAGCAGCATTTCTAGACTCTACAAGTTCCCGGGTGCACACTCCTTATATATCATTCATTTCTATAATAGTTTGTTCATATTTCTTAGGTTATTTTGTACATACTTGCATATCATTATGTGTATTCAAACATAGTTGCATTCTTAATTTTTACATTAGCATTTAGTTTCTATTTTTTAGTCTATTACATTTAGGGCGCTCCACACACATCACATTAGGCCCCTAACTCCCCCTTTGAATGAACCTACCCAAAAAAAAAAACCAATAACTGGAAAGAGAGTTATTCTTCCAAATTTAGCTTTAAGGTGAAAAACCCTAGAAGCTCATTGGGGAATCCTCTTTCCCTATAGTGTGCATTGTTTTTGATGGTTCACCAAGAGAGGTACTTTTTCTTGTTACGAAACTGAGGTTTCTTCTTTGTTTAATGTTTTCAATTCTACACCTACAAAACTAGGTGTGTAGTTTGCATTTTGTTTGAAATCAAACAAGCATTCTAGTCTTAATACTCTTTTAATTACTATTGAGATCTTTACTCTTGAACTTTTATCTGGAACACCTAGAACAAATCTCACAATAGTGGAGGGTCTAAAGAATTAGATTTATTTTTCAGAATATGGCCCAACTATCTTTTCAATGTTTCTACATCAGATTCTTGGTCACCAGATATCACCATGTCATGTGATTAATCCATGGAGGTTAAACTTTCTATCAAAAATAAATATTCCTTTTCCCTCATCTATGAATATTATTGAGGCTAATGTTTTTAATGCTTTGGAGAAAAATATATGAATACTCTCTTTGTTATGAAATTTAAGCCAAAATAATAATAATAACAACAACAATAAAATAACCACAACAAATAAAATAGATAGAAAATTCAAAAGATGCACAATACACAATGATTTACATGGAAAACCTCCAATGTGAAGGAAAAACCACGGGGCAAGGATCAATATTTTTTATTGCAGCAAAATTTTTTTTACATCAGAAGCTTCAATTCGAAAATCAATTCTTCTTCTCAACATCTCAATAGGAGAGATCATCTTTGGTATATTTATAAAAGTGGGGAAATTTTCAAATGAGATACCACAAGCTTCTATTCAAACTAGATGTTTCTTAATTGGAAGTGGAAACATCTATTTGAAATAGAAGTTTCTTAATTTTAAATTTAGACTTCAAAAAACTAGCATTCTCCCACTTGAAGCTAAATTTAGCCTTCACAAGTAGCTTTCTCCCACTTGAAGCTAAATGCAAGGCTCCTGGATAAAAAACTACAGTTTTAGATGATCCTTTTGACAATTGATCCTTGCCCAAACCTGTGCATCAAGTCATCTGTAGGCCTGCCAAGCTCCTACATAACTCTTGCTTGGCTCTTGGAATAATTTTTGTAAGCATGTCAGTAGGGTTCTTAGTTGTATGGATCTTTTCCAATTGTAGTTGTCCTTCCTCCAACACCTGCTAAATCCAATGATACCTTAAGTGAATGTGCTTGGTTCATGAGTGAAAAGATGGGTTTTTCACCAAGTGAATGGCACTTTGAATATCACAATATAACACATACTTATATTGTTTTACTCCTAACTCTCCAAGGAAACATTGTATGCACAACATCTCTTTGCACTCTTTAGTTTTAGCTATGTATTCAGCCTTTGTTTTGGAGAGAGCTACTGTTATTTGTAGCCTAGATACCCAAGACATTACATTGCACCTACAAATGTATATAGAAAACCTGTGGCAGACTTTCTAGTGTCCACATCTCTAGCCATTTTTGCATCTTTAATTCCTTCAAGCACCATATCAGTATGACTAAAACATAAACAATAATGACCAGTACCCTTGAGGTATCTTAACATCCATTTCACCACTTGTCAGTGTTGTTTACCTCAATTGGCAAGGAACCTATTGACTACTCCCACTAAATGTGCAATGTCTGGCCATGTGCATACCATGGCATACATTAAACTACCAGCTACTGAAGCAGAAGGAATCTTTTTCATTTCTTCCTTCTCTTTGTCATCACAAGGGTATGAATCAAAATTCAATTTGAAATGGGAAGCAAGAGGTGCACCAACTGTCTTGGCATCCTTCATATTAAATATATCAAGCACCTTCTCAATGTATTTTTCTTTTGTAAGCAATAATTTTTTCTTCTTTCTGTCACAAATGATCTTCATGCCCAATATTTGTTGTGCTGGACCCAAATCCTTCATTGAAAATTAGCTGCCCAAATCCTTCTTCAACCTATTAATCATATTCTTATCTTCTCTAACAACTAACATATCATCCACATATAACAATAATAAAATGTACTTTTCCTTGTCATATCTCTTAATGTAGACACAATGATCAATCTCTAGTCTATTAAAACTATGCTCCAACATAAATGAATCAAATTTCTTATACCACTGGTGAGGTTCCTGTTTCAACCCATAGGGAATCTTCTTCAACCTGCAAACCAAGTTATGATTACCTTTTATTTTGAAACCTTCTAGCTGCTCCATATAAATTTCCTCTTCCAATTCTCCATGAAGGAAGGAAGTCTTTACATCTAGCTGTTCACATTCGAAATCTAGAGCAACAACAAGACCAAGAATAATTCTAATGGATGACATTTGAACAATAGGTGAAAAAATTTCATTGAAGTCAATACCTTCTTTTTGAGAAAATCCCTTCACCACCAATCTTGATTTGTGTCTCTTCTTCTCAGCACCCTCATGTTTGATCTTGTACACCCATTTGTTTTAGTAGATCTTTTCTTCCTTTTGGAAGCTTTACCAACTCCCAGGTTCTATTTACCAGAAAAGAGTCCATTTCATCCTCCATTGCTTTCTTCCATTCTTTACTATGTTCACCTGTACAAGCTTCTTGAAAAAAAATAGGTTCACCTTCATCACTTAATAAAATATAATCTGAGGGAGGATATCTTTGTGAAACCTTATGAGGCCTAGAAGATTTTCGAACCAAAATATCTTGTAATAGCTCTTGCATGACTTCTCCTTCTTGTTGTTCCTCATTTCCATTATGTTGTAATGGATGGTCATTATTTTCAGTAGTGGCTTCTTCTAATGGTGGCATATTTTCTTGTTGCTCCTCTTGATTTCCTTTAATTTCAATAAATTTATGCATCTCCATACTTTTGTCAATATTTTTAAACATTTTTCCTTCATTAAAAATTGCATCCCTACTTCTGATAATTCTTCTTTTTAGAGGATCCCACAACTGATAACCTGGCTCATTGTAAACATATCCTAAGAAAATACATTTCAATGATTTTTCATCCAACTTGGACCTTTGTTCTTTAGGAATGTGCACATAAGCTTCACAACCAAAAATTTTCAAATGAGAATAATATAACTCCTTACCGGTCCATACCTTTTTAGGAATGCCTCCATCTAATGAAGTTGTGGGAGAGCGATTTATTAATTAACAAGAAGTATGAACAACCTCTGCCCAAAAATGTTTAGGCAACCAAGAATTTGAAAGAATACTTCTCATCTTCTCCATTATTGTCTGATTCATTCTCTTAGTTGTTCCATTTTGTTGTGGAGTGAGAAGAACTGGTTTAACATGCTTTATCCCATATTTACTACAATATTCTTCGAAGGCTTTGGAGCAATATTCCCCACCATTATCTATTCTAATACATCTCAAAAGTTTGTTAGCTTCCCTTTCAACAACCATATGAAATTTTTTAAAAACATCTAAAGCTTGATCCTTACTCTTAATAGGGAAAGCCCACACCTTTTTTGATGCATCATCAATAAAACTAATGAAATAAGCAACCCCTCCTAGTTATTTTATATGAATTGGGCCACAAACATCAAAATGCACCGAATCTAATATTTATGTATCCCTTTTTGAATTATTCCTTAAAAATGACACTCTTTTCTATCTACCCATCATATAATGTTCACAAAATTTAAATTTTGAATCTTTTATTTTAGGAAAAATATTTTTCTCAACAAGTATTTTCAGGCCTCTTTCTGTCATGTGTCCAAGTCTTTTGTGCCATAAATTTGTTTCAGCCTCCTCTGCAACGATGGCGATATTTGTCTTCTATAGCTTCGATTTAATGTAAAACATCTCCTATTTTTATTAAAACATCTCCCATTCCCTCAATACTATATAAATTATTATTTTCCAAATAAACCTTACCCAAATTACCAGATGTATAAGAAATAAAGTTTTCTCTGCTTGGGGTAGCATGGTAGGAGGCTCTAGAATCTAAAATCCAGTCAATATCATGATTAGAAGTACAAAGGAATGCATCCTCATATGAAATAGTAATTAACACCTCACCATATGATGCCACAACATTAGTTTCTTCATTTGCACTGGATGGTTTTTGTTCCTTTTGTTCTCACTTCCAGATTCAAAATTCTCTTTTCATGTGTCCCGATTTTCCGCAATGATAGTAGGTGAGTTTGCCTCTTCTTGATTTTGATCTACCTCTTGAATTTAAGTGCCCTTATCAATTTTGATCAAATTTTCTACCATGATTAGCTATGGTTAAGGCTTCTCCTCAATTTTCAATCATTGATTTGCATCGCAGCTCCTCATTAATTAAACTACTAGTGGCATCATCAAACTTCAGAGTTCCTCTAGGTGTCGAAGTGCTAATAGCTACGATCAGGTTCTCCCAGCTATCCAACATTGAACACATTAATAATATGGCTCTAATATCATCATCCAAAGTGATTTTAACAGAGGGAAGTTGACTAGTAATTATTTTGAACTCATTTAAATGTTCTTCTACTTAAGCACCCTCCTTCATCTTGAGATTGTATAATTTTTTCATCAAAAAAACTTTATTTGATGATGTGTTCTTCTCATATAGATCATGAAGCTTTTTCCATAGTTCTACTATTGTATTATCTCTGAAAACATTAAAATACACATTCTTAGATAGGCTTTGATAGATGGTTGCAATTTCCTTTCTATCCATCTTTTTCCAATCTTCATCAACCATCGATGTGGGTTTCTTTGATATTCATTCGAGCAAAAAATACTGATCTTTCAAAATTTATATATCCTCCATTTGGGATTTCCATAGGGAAAATTATCCCCATTTAACTTCTCCATGTCACTCATTGTGACCTCCATGCTACTCAATAAAAAAAACTACACACACTAAACCCTTCACCAACCTGTGCTTTTATACCATTTGTTATGAAGTTTAAGCCAAAATAATAATAATAACAACAATAAAATAGACAACAGATTCAAAAGATGCACAATACAAAATTATTTACGTAGAAAACCTCCAGTGTGGAGGAAAATCCATGGGGTAAGGATCAATAACTTTTATTGTAGTAGAAATTTTTTTACATAAGAAGCTTCAATTCAAAAATTTATTCTTCTTCTCAACATCTCAACAGGAGAGATCATCTTTGGCATACTTATAAAAGTGGGGAAACTTTCAAATGAGATAATAGAAGCTTCTATTTGAACTAGATGTTTCTTAATTTTAAATTTGGACTTAAAAAAACTAACACTCTTTTGATTCATTAACAGTAGGAAACTACATAATTTATGACAATGATTATACATATGAAAACAATTTCTCAAAGTGTGCCATAGATATTTTGTTTGTTCTTGTGGTGGCATGAGAACATCCATGAATGGATACCATATTATTTCTATTCCTTTAGATGATACCAAATTCTTCATTTGTTGTTGTATACTTTTAAGATCAAACTTGTGCTACTCATGATGATTGTCTAGGAGTTGGGTTACTTGAAGATTGAGATTCAACCAACATGGGCCATGTACATGTGTGACACATGCATGTTTCATGATGCTTAATGATGCTTAGGAATCTACAAGTGAATTAATTATTTATTTAAATTTACTCAACTAATGGCTTGAGAGAGAAAATGAGGAATTAAATAAATAATTAATATTTATTTCATTTTTTAGAAGATAAAGATATGAAGAGTGAATTTAATTAAATAAATCTTGAATTTATTTTATTAAAGTGGACAATAGAAGAAAAGGGATAAACTCATAAATTAATTAAATAAATAGTTGGAATTTATATAATTAATTTAGGAAGATGATTGTAAAGGTTAATTAAATAATTGATTCTATTTAGCTAACATTGGAAAAGGACAAAATATGATGAATTTATGATGTGGATGTATTTAGGAATCTCCAATATGAAGATAAAGTTCTCTAACCATCAACATGCATTATCATATTTAAGAATGGAAAGAACAAGATCCATGAATGTTTTAGGGGACATACATTATAAAACACCTTGGGGATAAACTTTCAAGGTTACTAGAGATAGTGTTTTTGATCATTTAACTCCATCAATAGTAAATGCGGAGTTAATAAGAGGAAAAGGCCATTTTAAAGAGTCAACATAAACCACAAGTGTCACACCTTAAAGAGTGCTATAATAAATATAAAAAAAGGAGGTAAAAATTCCTACTTCAAAAATGAGTATGCAAGCTCTCTCCACACTCCACTAGTTTAATTTTGACTAAGTGCTCTCTTTTTATGGATTTTATATTTTGAAAATAAAATACTTTCCCAAAAGTGAAGCTATAGATAATAGATTGTAATTGTGATCAGGTGAAATCTACTAGTCTAAAAATGCTAAAAAAACAAAATGCAAGAGAAGAAAATGACACCTAATAACTCAATGCTTAGCCTAAGTTAACACAAATACATGATAGTTAAAATATAAAAAGGATTGCTATACCTTTAACTTGCGCTCCCTTGGTTGGCCCTTTATTGGAGTTGGAGTTGTGTTCTCCTTGATGGTAAGTGTTGCTAAAAGATGGATGCAAGGATGGAAGTGATAGATGAATGTCAATATGAGATAAAATGGATGTGTAAATGGATGAGCTGAAATGCAAGTGCTAGAATTGCAAGTATTAGGATGCAAAAATATGGTTTGGATATGGCTGAAAAATTTGAGAGCATAAGGATAATCACAATGCATGAGGTCCTTTCCGCATGTAAGAGGGGGGTATTTATAGAATAATTTGAATTCTTTAGAGGATTCAACGGTCAAGATTGAGCCACCATGGCCAAGATGAAGGGCTATGGTGAGTTGAAGACTCACAAGACCTAACATTTTTCCATGTGATGGATTAAATGGCCAAGGACATGGTGAGATGGAAAGGGTATAGGTGACATGGAAAAGGCCATGTGGTCCCAAGGTACTTGCAAGTACCTTGGGATGGGAGAGGATTTCCCCAAAAAGGTATTCCTTGTCCCCAAGTAAGGCTGAAAGTGACAAGTGAGGAATTTTAGAATGTCCACCCTTGTCACCATGGGGATTGGAGATGGCCTTGGAGAAATAAAAGTGAATTTTTAATTCACTTTTTGGAAGAGACCAATGGGTAAGACAAGATTCCCTCTAAAAGGGGTCCTTATCCCATGGGTACGATGTGACCTTTCAGAGGTCATGGGGAAGAAAAATGCATGGGGGGAATAAGTGTGAATTTTTAATTCACATGGGGAAGAGGTCAACCAAAAAATATAAGTACCAAGAAGGGTTGACTTAAGGACATGCTATAAAAAGTAAGTGATTAGGATTAGGATTGTGCAAACAATTGATTAGGCTACTTAATGATGATTAGAGCCAAGTGGATAAATATGGAGGATGTGACATTAACCCTAATTAAGGATATACACATTTTAATGAAGGATTAATTAGATTAACCCAGATTAGTGAATAGGTTATGGAGGATGAGACAAGGAGAGAGAAAGAATGAAATTGAAATTGAAGAGGATAATTGACTAAATTAAATAAATTGATTGATTTATTTAATTTAGAGAGGAAATGGTAAATGATAAAGTATTTAATTAAATACTTTTGGGAACCTTAGGGAAAGGGAATGATATTAATTAAATGGGTAGGTGCATGGAAATGGGTAGCAATTTCGTGGACAACTTACTTTTTCATCCCGAAATAGAAAAAATGTGAATGTATTATAGTAAAACGCGCTCGTGTTATGGCTTGGTAATGATCGAGCCTAACGTGGGTGTTTTAAAACATGAGCACGTTATAATATGCTCGTGTTATGGTTTAAATTTCAAAAAATGCATGCATTTTGAGTTCAAAAATGCGCACATTTTGAGTTCAAAAATATGCATTTTGAGTTCAAAAATGTGCATTTTTTGAAATAAAAAAAACATTTCCAAAACACAAGCACATTATAATGTGCTCGCATTTTGGTCTACATTGAAAATATTTTCTTCTCTTTTTCTTGTCTCTTTCTTCTTGTTATCTTTTAGGGAAACTATATACATGAAATAAAAATTTAAGTATAAGTTGACATTTATATATGGACATTTACTTTCTTATACTTTAAGTTATATTTCATGTATATACTTCAAGGACGTTTGAGAGTTGTTTCAGATTTCTAGGAGTTATAATACAAATTCTAGTTTTTGGAAGATCTTTAAAATTTCAGACTTAGTCAAATTTCAGTAATCAGCATGTCAAATTTTAGTAATCAAGAGGTTAGATTTTAGTATTCAACAAGTTCTATCATCCTTCTCTCTCACTCTCTCCTTCTCTCTACTCTTTATCTCTCCACTCCCTCTCTCTCTCCCTTCCTCCCTCTCTCCCCTCTCTCTCTTCTAGTTTTTGGAAGATCTCACAAATTTCAATAATCAGGAGGTCAAATTTCAGTAATTATAAAATTCTATTATTTATCTCTCTATCTCACTCATTTTTATCCCTTACACTCTAGACCTCTCTCTCGCTATCTCTATCCCTTTTTCTGACTCTCTCTCCCTTGATCTCAAGAAATCTTTTTCTCTGTCTCTGTCTCCTTTTCGCTCTAATTCTCTCTACCTCACTTATCTATCCCTCTCCCACCTTCCCTTTCTAATTGTCTCTATATCCCTACCCCCCTCTCTCCCTCTCTCTACCTACCTACCTCTCCCTCCATCACACCCTACCACTATCTCTATTTCTCTCTAGCTAACCTCTCTCTCACCTCCATCTCTCTCCCTCCATACTTCTCTCTCCCTCTCTTCTTCCCTATCTACTCTCTATCTCCCATCTCTCTTTACCTACTTCTACATCCATCAAACCTTACCACTCTCTCTACACCTCTTTCTCCCTCCCTCATTCCCTCTCTACTTCTCTCTATCTCACCTCTCTCTCTACCTCTCCTTCCATCTCTATTTATCTTTATCTCCTCTCTCCCTCTCTCTACCTACCTCTCCTTCAAACACTCTTTATTTATCTATATCTCACCTCTCTCTCCCTCACTACATCTCTCTCCCTCTCTCCCTCTCTCCCTCCCTCTCTACCTAGCTCTCCATCCATCACAACCTACCACTCTCTCTCCATTACTCTCTATCTAACCTCCCACTCTCTCCATACATACCTCTCCCTCTCCTTCCCTCTCTACTCTCTACCTCCCTAATCCTTGTCTACCTACTTCTCCATCCATCACTCCCTAACATTCTCTCTACACCTCTCTATATTGATTCTCTCCCTCCCTCCCTCATTCTATCTCTACTCTCTCTCTACCTCTCCTTCCCTCTCTAATTATCTTTATCTCCCCTATCCCTCTCCTTCTCTCACTAGATGTCTCCCACCCTACATTTTCCCCTATCTA
Source organism: Sequoiadendron giganteum (assembly GCA_007115665.2). NCBI lineage: Eukaryota > Viridiplantae > Streptophyta > Pinopsida > Cupressales > Cupressaceae > Sequoiadendron > Sequoiadendron giganteum. The sequence continues at coordinate 66,550,312 of CM021101.1, read as the reverse complement.
CTCTCTATCTCTCCTCTCACTCCCTCTACCTCTCTCTCTCTCACTCCTCCCTTACCCTCTTTCTCTCTCACTCTCTCCTCTTTATATCACCATTATCTCTTTCCCTCTTTGTAACTCTCCACTTCTCTATATGTCACCATTCTATCCCTACATATCTTTATCTCACCTATCCCTCTTTATCTCTCCCTTCTTCCCCTCTCCCACCCACCCTCCCTCCTTCCCTCTATCTCTATCTCTCTCTACTTCTCTCTATCTCACCTATCCCTCTCTAGCTACATATCCCTCAATCACTCCCTACCACACTCTCTCTATTTCTCTCTATCTCACCTCTCTCTCACCTCCCTCTCTCCCCCTCCATACCTCTCCCTCTACTTCTCTCTACTCTCTATCTCCCTAATACCTCTCTACCTACCTCTCCATCCATCACTCCCCACCACTCTCTCTATGCCCCTCTATATAGATTCTCTGCCTTCCTTATTCTCTCTCTACTTATCTCTACCTCTTTGTCTTTCTCTAATTATCTTTATCTCCCCTAGCCCTCTCTCTCTCTCACTAGATTTATCTCTCCCTGCCTTTTCCCCTATCTACTCTCTATCTCTCCTCTCCCTCCCTCTACCTCTCTCTCACTCTCTCTCACTCCTCCCTCACCCTCTCTCTCTCAAAACCTCTATCTCACCATTCTCTCTTTCCCTCTCTATAACTCTCTCCTCTATATGTCACCATTCTCTCTCTACCTATCTCTATCTCACATATCCCTCTTTACCTCTCCCTCCCTCCTTCCCTATATCTCTATCTCTCTATACTTCTCTCTATCTCACCTATCCCTCTCTACCTACATATCCCTCTATCACTCCCTACCAAAATATCTTTATTTCTCACTATCTCACCTCTCTCTCACCTCCCTCTCTCTCCCTCCATACCTCTCCCTCCATATATACTTCCTTATCTACTCTTTATCTCTCATGCATCTCTAACTCTCCTTCCATCTCTACTTATCTTTATCTCCTCTTTCCCTTTGAACCTCTCTCTCTCTCCCATATCCCTCCCTCCCCAATCCCTCCCTCCCCCTATTTCTCTCTTCCCCTATGAGGGTTGAGAGTGTCACGTTTAGTGTTTAAGGTATAGGGTTGATGTTATAGGGTTAATTGTATAGGGAATAAGGTTTAGGGTTTAGGATATTAGGTATAAAGTTGTGGGTATATGGTATAGGGATGATGGATGAGGGTTTAGGGTTTAAGGTTGAGGGTTGAGGGTTGAGGGTTGAGGGATACTGTTTAGGGTTGAGGGTATAAGGTTACGTGTATAAGGTATATGGATTATGGTTTAGGATATTGGGTATATAGTTGAGGGTATTAGGTTGAGGATATTAGGTTTAGGGTTGTTGGTTTAGGTTTTAGGATTTATGTACAAGTTTAATGGTTGAGGGTTGAGGTATAATGTTAAGGGCTAAGGGTATGAGGTTAAGTGTATAGGGTATAGGGATTAGGGTTTAGGTTGTAGGGTTAAGGTTATGAGGTATAGGGTTAAGACTTGAGATTGTAGGGTTTTTTGTTTAAGTATAGGGTTGAGGGATAATGTTTATGGTTTATGGCATAAGGTTGAGGATATAGGGTAAAGAGATGAGGCTTGAGGGTTGAGGGATAGTGTTCAAGGTTGAGGGTATAGGGCTAAGTGTATAGGGTATACAGATTAGGGTTTAGAATAATGGGTATACGGTATAGGGATTAGGGTTTAGAATAATGGGTATAGGGTTGAGGGTATCGGGATTCAGATTGAGGTTTAGGGTTTAGGGTTTAGGGTTTAGTGTACAAAGTTGAATGTAGGGTTTAGGGTTTAAGTATAAGGTTGGGGGATGATGTTCAAGGCTTAGGTTTTAAGGTTGAGCATATAGGGTATAAGGATGAGGGTTGAACGTGTTTGGTTGAGGTATAGTGTTCAAGGTTGGGGGTGTAGGGTTAATTGTATAGAGTATAGGGATTAGGGATTAGAATATTCGGTATAAGGTTGAGGGTTTAAAGTTTAGGGTACAAGGTTTAATGTAGGATTTAGTGTTTAATTATAGGGTTCAGGCTTCAGGGATAATGTTTAGGGTTTAGGGTATAGGGTATAGGGATGAGGATTTAGAGTGTAGGGTTTATGGTTTAAGGTATAGGGTTGAAGGTATAAGGTTAAATTTATAGGGTATAGGGATTAGGGTTTAGGATATTAGGTATAGATTTGATGGCATTGGGTTGAAGGTTTAAGGTTAAGTTTATAGGGTATAGGGATTAGGGTTTAGGGGAGAGAGACAGGCCTGAGAGAGGGTGAAATTGGCAACTATATTACCAATTTAATAGAACTCGCAAGCTAGTGGGCCCACTGGCTTGCCAATTCGGTGAAATTGGCAACCTAACTTGCCCTGTTTGAAAAAATGGGTCTAAGAAATGGGTTCTCTCAGTGATTTACATCATCGAGAGACCCCATTTCTTGGATCCATTTTTTCAAACAAGCCACTACATTTCCAATTTCACTAAATTGGCAAGCTAGTGGGCGAGAGACCCCATTTCTTGGACCCATTTTTCAAACAGGCCACTACATTTTCAATTTCACTAAATTCGCAACCTAACTTGTCTTGTTTGAAAAAATGGGTCCAAGAAATGGGGTCTCCTGATGATATAAATCACCTGGAGACCCCATTTTTTGGACCCTTTTTTTTTTTTCAAACAGGCCACTACATTGCCAATTTCATTGAATTGGCAAGCTAGTGGGCCCACTAGCTTGGCAATTTTGTTGAAATTTGCAACCTAACCTGCATGTTTGAAAAAATGGGTCTCTTAGTGATGTAAATCACCGGGAGACCCCATTTTTCAAACAGGCCACTACATTGTCATTTTCACTAAATTAGCAAATTGGTGGGCCCACTAGTTTGGCAATTCAGTGAAATGGGTAAACTAACTTGCCTATTTGAAAAAATGGGTCCAAGAAATGTGGTCTCTCGATGATGTAAATTATTGAGAGACCCCATTTCCTAGACCCATTTTTTCAAACAAGCCACTACATTTCCAATTTCACTAAACTGGCAAGCTAGTGGGCCCACTAGCTTTCCAATTTGGTGAAATTGCAACCTAACTTGTCTTGTTTGAAAAAATGGGTCCAAGAAAAGGGGTCTCTCGGTAATTTACATCATCGAGAAACCCCATTTCTTGGACCTAGTTTTTCAAACAAGCCACTACACTGCCAATTTCACTTAGTTGGCAGGCTAGTGGGCCAACTAGCTTGGCAATTCGATGAAATTGACAACCTAATTTGTGTGTTTGAAAAAATGCGTCCAAGAAATGGGGTCTCTCAGTGATGTAAACCACCGAGAGACCCCATTTTTTGGACCCATTTTTTCAAATAGGACAAGTTAGGTTGCCAATTTCACCAAATTGGAAAGCTACTGGGCCCACTAGCTTGCCAATTTAGTTAAAATTTCATCAACCCTAATCCCTCAACCCCTATACCCTCTTAATCCATGAAACTTCAACCCTTAAACCCTAATCCCTCAACCCCTATACCCTCTTAATCCTTGAACCCTCAACCCTTAAACTATAATCCCTCAACCCTCAACCCTAAACCCTGAATCCCTAATCCCTCAATCCTATACCCTCTTAATCCCTCAACACTCAACCCTCAACCCTCAACCTTTAAACCCTTAAACCCTAATCCCTCAACCCCTATACCCTCATAATCCATCAACCCTCAACCCTCAACCCTTGAACCATAATCCCTCAACCCCTAAACCCTCTTAATCCATCAACCCTCAACCCTCAACCCTTAAAACCTAATCCCTCAACCTCTACACCCTAATCCCCTATACCCCCTTAATCCCTCACCCCTCAATCCTCAACCCTTAAACCCTAATCCCTCAACCCCTAAACCCTCATAACTCATCAACCCTCAACCATCAACCCTCAACCCTTAAACCCTAATCCGTCAACCCCTATACCCTCTTACTCCTTAAACCCTCAAACCTCAACCCTTAATCCCTAATCCCTCAACCCCTATACCCTCTTAATCCATGAACCCTCAACCCTCAACCCTTAAACTCTAATCCCTCAACCCTCAACCCTCAACCCTTAACCCTCAACCCTTAAACCCTAATCCCTCAACCCCTATACACTCTTAATCCCTCAACCCTCAACCCTCAACCCTTAAACCCTAATCCCTCAATCCCTGTACCCTCTTAATCCATCAATCCTAAACCCTTAGACCCACATCTCTCAACCCCTATACCCTCTTAATCCCTCAACCCTCAACCCTTAAACAATAATCCCTCAACCCTCAACCCCTAATCCCTTAACCCCTATACCTTCTTAATCCCTCAAATCTCAACCCCTAAACCCTAATCCCTCAACCCCTATACCCTCTTAATCCTTGAACCCTCAACCCTCAACACTCAACCCTTAAAACCTAATCCCTCAACCCCTATACGCTCTTAATCCTTGAACCCTCAACCATCAACCCTTAAACCATAATCCCTCAACCCCTATACCTTCTTAATACCTTAACCCTCAACCCTCAACCCTAAACCCTCAAACTCTAATCCCTCAACCCCTATACCCTCTTAACCCCTAAACCCTCAACCCTTAAACCCTAATCCCTCAACCCCTATACCCTCATAATTCATCAACTCTCAACCCTCAACCCTTAAACCATAATCCCTCAACCCCTAAACCCTCTTAATACATCAACCCTCAACCCTCAACCCTTAAACCTTAATCCCTCAACCCCTAAACCCTAATCCCCTATACCCTCTTAATCCCTCAACCCCTAAACCCTCATAATCCGTCAACCCTCTACCCTCAACCCTCAACCCTCAACCCTTAATCCCTAATCCCTCAACCCCTATACCTTCTTAATCCCTCATCCCTCAACCCTCAACCCTTGAATCCTAATCCCTCAACCCCTATACCCTCTTAATCCCTCAACCCACAACCCTTAAACGCAAATCCATCAACCCCTATACCCTCTTAATCCTTGAACCCTCAACCCTCAACCCTCAACCCTTAAACACTAATACCTCAACCCCTATACCCTCTTAATCCTTGAACCCTCAACCCTCAACTCCTATACCTTCTTAATCCCTCAACCCTCAACCCTAAACCCTTAAACCCTAATCCCTCAACCCTTATACCCTCTTAATCCCTCAACCCTCAACCCTTAAACCCTCAACCCTAAACCCTTAAACCCTAATCCCTCAACCCTTATACCCTCTTAATCCCTCAACCCTCAACCCTTAAACCCTAATCCCTCAACCCCTATACCCTCATAATCCATCAACCCTCAACCCTCAACCATCAACCCTCAACCCTCAACCCTTAAACCATAATCCCTCAACCCCTAAACCCTCTTAATCCATCAACCCTCAATCCTCAACCCTTAAACCCTAATCCCTCAACCCCTATACCCTCATAATTCGTGACCCCTTAACCGTCAACCCTCAACCCTAATCCCTCAGCCCCTATACCCTATTAATCCCTCAACCCTCAACCCTTAAACCCTAATCCATCAATCCCTATACCCTCTTAATCCCTCAACCCCTATACCCTATTAATCCCTCAACCCTCAACCATCAACCCTTAAACCCTAATCCCTCAATCCCTATACCCTCTTAATCCCTTAGCCCTCAACCCTTAAACCCTAATCCCTCAACCCCTAAACCCTCTTAGTCCATCAACCCTCAACCCTCAACCCTTAAACCCTAATCCCTCAACCAGTAAACCCTAATCCCCGATACCCTCTTAATCCCTAAACCCTCAATCCTCAACCCTTAAACCCTAATCCCTCAACCCCTAAACCCTCATAATCCCTCAACCCTCAATGCTCAGCCCTAAACCCTCATAATCCCTCAACCCTCAACCCTCAACCCTCAACCCTCAACTCTCAACCCTCAACCCTCAACCCCTATACCCTCAACCCTCAACCCTTAAACCCTAATCCCTGAACCCCTATACCTTCTTAATCGTTGAACCAACAACCCTCAACCATTAAACCATAATCCCTCAACCCTTATACCTTATTAGTCCCTCAACCCTCAAACCTTAAACCCTAATCCCTCAACCCCTATACCCTCTTAATCCCACAACTCTCAACCCTCAACCCTCAACCGTCAACCCTCAAACCTTAAACCCTAATCCCTCAATCCCTATACCCTCTTAATCCCTCAACCCTACACCCTTAAACCCTCAACTCTCAACTCTCAATCCCTATCCCCTCTTAATCCCTCAACCCTTAACCCTTAAAACCTAATCCCTCAACCCTCAACCCCTAATCCCTTAACCCCTATACCTTCTTAATCCCTCAACCCTCAACCCCTAAACCCTAATCCCTCAACCCCTAAACCCTCATAATCCATCAATTGTCAACCCTCAACCTTTAAACCCTAATCCATCAACCCATATACCCTCTTACTTCTTGAACCCTCAACCCTCAACCCTTAAACCATAATCCCTCAACCCCTATACCTTCTTAATCCATCAACCCTCAACCCTCATCCCTAAAACCCTAATCCCTCAACCCTCAACCCTTAAACCCTAATCCCTCAATCCCTATACCCTCTTAATCCCTCAACCCTCAACCCTTAAACCTTAATCCCTCAACCCTCAACCCCTAATCCCTTAACCCATATAACTTCTTAATCCCTCAAACCTCAACCCCTAAACCCTAATCCCTCAACCCCTATACCCTCTTAATCGCTTAACCCTCATCCCTCAACCCTTAAACCCTAATCCCTCAACCCCTAAACCCTAATCCCTCAACCCCTATACCCTCTTAATCCCTCAACCCTCATCCATCAACTCTTAAACCCTAATCCCTCAACCCCTATACCCTCTTAATCCCTCAACCCTCAACGCTCAACCCTCAACCCTCAACCCTCAACCCTTAACCTTTAAACCCTCAACCCTTAAACCCTAATACCTCAACCCCTATACCCTCATAATCCATCAACCCTCAACCCTAAACCTTGAACCCTGAACCCTAAACCCTTAAACCCTAATCCCTGAACCCCTATACCCTCTTAATCCTTGAACCCTCAACCCTCAACCCTTAAACCCTAATCCCTCAACCCCAATACCTTCTTAATCCCTCAACCCCTATACCTTCTTAATCCCTCAACCCTCAACCCTCAACCCTTAAACCCTAATCCCTCAACCCCTATACCCTCTTAATCCCTCAACCCTCAACCCTCAACCGTTAAATCCTAATCCCTCAATCCCTATACCCTCTTAATCCCTTAGCCCTCAACCCTTAAACCCTAATCCCTCAACCCCTATACCCTCTTAATCCATCAACCCTCAATCGTCAACCCTTAAACCCACACTCTCAACCCCTATACCCTCTTAATCCCTCAACCCTCAACACTCAACCCTCAATCTAGTCCCTTCATGAGAAAATTCTAACTCCTACCATCTGACTACTACTTTCCTCTTCTTTTTTTTATCTGAGATTTTTACAAATATTTATACATTACAGATCAAGGGTCACAACCCTTCATTTTCTGGTTATGGTCATTTGTATTTCATTGCAGAAAATTAAAATATTTAATTAATTTCCTATCGAGAAACTAAATATTTTTTATTATAGTTATACCTTTGATTTTCACCTTATGCCTTTAATAAACTTACCACTCTACCGTGGTCAAACATTTTACTGGCTGCAGTATTGCGGTGGCTAGCCCCACACTGACCGTCATGATCACCTCCATCACTTACCGCTCTACGGCGGTCAATATTTCATCTCCCTGCGGTATCGCGGTACTTTGGATTTTCCATTTTATCATCCACCTACTGCTCTACTACAACCTTTTCTTTTTGCTACCGGCGGTAAGGCGGTACCAAAATTTTATGTCATCTTCGCCCACTTCCTTGTAGCTTATCTTCATTTACTGCGCTACCGCAGTGGTGCAGGAGCACCAAGTTGCTTTTAAGCCTCCATGAGGCCATTTGTAAATAATTTATCTATTTTATGTATTGGGTCCTATAATAAGGTTTATCAAACCATTTTATAGGTGTTGGAGTCTTAGGAAGTCATTTGTCAAATAATGCTTAAAGTTGTTCCATATTGTAAAAATTGTAAAAGTTGCTCAAAAAAAAAGTTGTGAAGCAACTTGTCAAAAGTGTCATTAAGGTGTTTTGTCAACAAACTAATTACAAGGTGGTTTAAAATAGTTGGTTTTGGTTGGAAATGTATAGTTACACCCTCCAAAACTCGAATTGGGGGGTTGGAGACATTATTTTGGAGTTTGATGAATGGCAACCTTAAGTTTGGTGTGCATTTTATGTTTTCTACATTGTTTTCAGGTTGAAGTTGTGATTTGTACGGACTGGTATGGATTCAAATAATGGATTATCATATATGGATGGAAAGATCTCTATTTCTAGTTTCCAATTCTTTTTGTCTCATTGAATTTTATTGAATTTTGTGAAAGATATGATTATTTTGGTGAGGGTGGGTTTGAACACTGCCTAGGGTTTGCAGTTTTGCGAAAAATACAATAACTTTATTTTCAACCTTTGGATCTTTATAAAAATTTAAAGGAAGGTCTTTAATTACGTGATTTGAAATCTCACTGAAGGGATTGGCTTAATTATTTGTTGTGTAGAAGTTATCAATGACTGTTCATTGCATTAAATTGTAGGCTACCATGGCTATATTTCTAATGTGATCTAGAATGCACTTAATAATTCTTTGAGATGAGTAATTTTATGAAATTTGTCAAGTAAATGGCATATTGAGTTGTGAATCCTCTTTGCTCTACATCAATTTGGTATCAGAGCTTGAAGATGCTTTGGGAAATTTGTTTGTGGTTTGTGTGTGTGGTTGTTTGCAGGTTGAGGAAGGAACTTGATTGCCTAGGTGTGGCAAGGTGAAGTGGAAGCAAGGAGAGACTTGCTTGTGAAGATGGAATTTTTGAAGAGATGTTGGCAGGCTGAGGATTCATGAAGGAAGAATGAAAGAGAGGAAAAAGAAATGAGAAAGAAGGAAAGAAGGAAGGCAATAAAAATAGAGTTTGAGAAAGCCTTGGAAGATATAAGCCAAAGGTTGGAAAAATTAGACAAAGAACACCAACTTCTTAAGGAAGCACAAAGGATTTAGAATATAACAATGTCAAAGAGGTTAAGATGGCCTCTAAATAAGATTATGAAGAAGCAAAGAAACCATAAGAAGGCAAAAAATGAGACAAAGGTAAAGTTTGAATCTACTGTTCAAGTTGAGCAAAATAAGTTACAAGTTGAGATGCATGATATTTCGATTGTGTTTGAAGATCAACAAACTTCTTTGTTGGTTAATGAACATGTTGATGTTGAGATTAATGATGTGGTTGTTGTTGGTACTCAAGTAGTTGATGAAATTATTATTGATGAACAAGTTGAGAAGGTTGTTGATGTTATTGATAACCTTGGTATTAATACTCAAGTTGATGATGATAAAGTTGTTGATAACATTGATGTTGATATTCATGATCAAGTTGTTGTTGATAATAAGGTTGTAAATAAAGATGTTGCAGATCTATTTGCTAATGAGGTATATGAACGTTTGAAAGAGTATGATTTAGGTTATATATGACACTCTAATGATGAGAATGAAGATATAGATGATGCTACTGAGGTTTATACACAAGAAATAGAGTTTTGGAGCCTAGATGTTGAGAAGATGATAGGAAGACAAATTTTTATTATTGTGTTCATGATATCAAGGAAGACAAAACCATGGGTTAAGATGAAGATACAAGTGTTTGTGATTTCAGGTGATAGTGAGGATTCATTTCTTTTTGCAGGTTCTTTATTTTATGCTAACTCAGGGGACTTGAGTTTTTTCTTCAAGGGGTGTATGGTGCAAGAGCACCAAGTTGCTTTTAATCCTCCATGAGGCCATTTGTAAATAATTTATCTATTTTATGTATTGGGTCCTATAATAAGGTTTATCAAACCATTTTATAGGTGTTTGAGTCTTAGGAAGTCATTTGTCAAATAATGCTTAAAGTTGTTCCATATTGTAAAAATTGGAAAAGTTGCTCAAAAAAAAAAGTTGTGAAGCAACTTGTCAAAAGTGTCATTAAGGTGTTTTGTCAACAAAATAATTACAAGGTGGTTTAAAATAGTTGGTTTTGGTTGGAAATGTATAATTACACCCTCCAAAACTCGAATTGGGGGGTTAGAGACATTATTTTGGAGTTTGATGAATGGCAACCTCAAGTTTGGTGTGCATTTTATGTTTTCTACATTGTTTTCAGGTTGAAGTTGTGATTTGTACGGACTGGTATGGATTCAAATAATGGATTATCATATATGGATGGAAAGATCGCTATTTCTAGTTTCCAATTCTTTTTGTCTCATTGAATTTTATTGAATTTTTTGAAAGATATGATTATTTTGGTGAGGACAGATTTGAACACTGCCTAGGGTTTCCAGTTTTGGGAAAAATACAATAACTTTATTTTCAACCATTGGATCTTTATAAAAATTGGAAGGAAGGTCTATAATTATGTGATTTGAAATCTCACTGAAGGAATTGGCTTAAGTATTTGTTGTGTAGAAGTTATAATGACTATTCATTGCATTAAATTGTGGGCTACCATGGCTATGTTTCTAATGTGATCTAGAATGCACTTAATAATTCTTTGAGATGAGTAATTTTATGAAATTTTTCAAGTAAATAGAATTTTGAGTTGTGAATCCTCTTTGCTCTACATCACGTAGTCACTGGCTTGACCGTCAGCGGTAGCGCGGTAGTCGTCTTCACCGGTTACCTCACCATCACCTGGTCGTCTATGTCATGTTTACCATAGTCACCGCGGTTCATTTTTATACCATGCGTGGTACTGTGGTCTGACCATTAGCCATTTGCTTTTTTTTACCATATTCACCGTAGTTTTCTTTTATGGAAATTTGTGGGAAAATGTTAGGGTTTTGGATGGAAATTTTCAGTTCTAACACGGTTAAGGGTAGAGGGTAGAGAATTAAGATTTTAAGGGTAAAGGGTAGAGTGGAGAGAGATAGATAAATTGAGTGAGTGAGAGAGAGAAATACCTAAGAGAGGGAGAGAGAGTAGGAGAGAGATACTTGAGAGAGAGAGAATGAGGGAGTGGGAGAGAGATAAAGGGTTTAATGGTTTAAGGGTAAATTTTTTTTAAGGTTTAGGGTTAAGGGTAGAGGGGAGAGAGATAGACAGAGTGACTGAGAGAGAAACCTAAGAGAGGGAGAGAGGGGGTAGGAGGGAGAGGGTTGAGAGAGAGAGTGAGGGAGGGAGTGGGAGAGATATAGAGGGAGGGAGGGTTAAGGGTAGAGGGTAGAGATTTTAAGGGTTAAGGGTTAAGGGTAGAGGGTTAAGGGTTTAAGGATTTAGGGTTTAAGGGTTAAGGGTAGAGGGTAGAGGGTTTATGGTAGAGGGGAGAGAGATAGAGGGAGTGAGAGAGAGAGAGAGAGATGAGAGAGGGAGAGGGGGTAGGAGAGAGAGACTTGAGAGAGAGATGGAGGGAGAGGGTTGAGAGAGATAGAGGGAGGGAGGGAGTGGGAGAGGGATAGAGGGAGGGAGGGTTATGGGTATAGGGTAGAGGGTTTAGGGTTTAAGGGTAAGGGTTTAAGGTTTAGGGTTAAGGGTAGAGGGGAGAGAGATAGAGGGAGTGAGTGAGAGAGAGAGACCTAAGATAGGGAGAGGTAGTAGGAGGGAGAGACTTAAGAGAGATAGAGGCAGTGAGTGAGAGAGAGACTTGAGAGAGGGAGAGGAGGTAGGAGGGAGAGACTTGAGATTGTAGGGTTTTCCATTTAAGTATAGGGTTGAGGGATAATTTTTATGGTTTAGGGTATAAGGTTGAGGGTGCAGGGTAAAGAGATGAGGCTTGAGGGTGTAGGGTTTAGGGTTTAAGCTATAGGGTTGAGGGTTGAGGGATAGTCTTCAAGGTTGAGGGTATAGGTCTAAGTGTATAGGGCATAAGGATTAGGGTTTAGAATAATGGGTATAGGGTTGAGGTTATAGGGCCAAGTGTATAGGGTATAGGGATTAAGGTTTAGAATAATGGGTATAGGGTTGAGGGTATTGGGTTTCAGATTAAGGTTTAGGGTTTAGGGTTTAGTGTACAAGGTTGAATGTAGGGTTTAGGGTTTAAGTATAGGGTTGGGGGATGATGTTCAGGGCTTAGGTTATAAGGTTGAGGATATAGGGTATAAAGATGAGGGTTGAAGGTGTAGGGTTGAGGTATAGTGTTCAAGGTTGGGGGTGTAGGGTTAACTATATAGAGTATAGGGATTAGGGTTTAGAATATTCAGTATAGGGTTGAGGGTTTAGAGTACAAGGTTTAAAGTAGGATTTAGTGTTTAATTATAGGGTTAAGGGTTCAAGGATAATGTTTAGGGTTTAGGGTTTAGGAATAATGTTAAACATAAAACCCTACAATCTCAAGTCTTAACCCTATACCTTATACCCTTAACCCTACAACCTAAAACCTAATCCCTATACCCTATACACTTAACCTCATACCCTTAACCCTGAACATTATACCTCAACCCTCAACCCTTAAACTTGTACATAAATCCTAAAACCTAAACCATCAACCCCAAACCTAATATCCTCAACCCAATACCCTCAACTATAACTATATACCCAATATCCTAAACCATAATCCATTTACCCTATACACTTGACCTTATACCCTCAACCCTAACACTATCCCTCAACCCTCAACCCTCAACTCTATACCTTAAACCCTAAACCCTCATCCATCATCCCTATACCATATACCCTTAAATTTATACCTAATATCCTAAACCCTAAACCTTATTCCCT